>CM054062.1:340350829-340478123 GCA_028641055.1 Alopecurus myosuroides
GCCCTAGCTCCGATATCCATGCCGTCACGACATCGGTTGTCGCGCCGTCTGCTAGGACACATAGCCACACGGTGAGAAAACGATGGTCCAGTCCCACACAACATCAGTTCTTTTTCAGCCGAGTTTGTCCTAAATGATGGTCTCTCCAGCGATTCACCTGAAAAACATGGAACACATTCTAATTGTTGTTCAAATGATTTTTTAACAGTTTTGCATATGGCATCATCAAAGCGTACTGGGGTACGGACCCATTCCAAGACCTAACCAACGATAACAACTCATCAGCTAAATATATCACCGCCTCTTAACTACTTGTACCTTGTAATCCTGACTATTTTATGTCTACCAGAGCAAAGAGCAGACCCTGAAAAGACAATGGGAACATGAGAGATATGCAAGAAACAAAGATGTTATTAATAAAAAAAGGCGCGAGGCTCGGCAACTGAAGAAAGATACATCATCTAATGACAACGCAATGGTTGCCATATCGGCTGGTACGTTTACTCTAATCTGGTACATCTCTCGGAAATATGATGTATTTTATTTGTGTATCACTACTGATGGTATAGAAATGGTGATGTGGGCATAAATACTCTTGTGATGCTGGACGGTGCGACTCCATTTCATGGATCAAATTGGGTCCATTCAAACTTTTTTTTTTAGAAATGGGAGCGTGCGCCCCGGCCTCTGCATCAGGACGATGCACACAACCGTTTTTATTAAAATAATAAAGCATTCGAGTTTAGTACCCATTACAACTTAAAAGTAGCTCAAAGTGGCCATAAAAATCAACCACCCAAAGATAACAAGGCTAAACATGAATCCGTCTAGAATGAAGCCACCCAGCCTGGCTGTAAATAGCCCGCACGACCGCCATCAGCCGGGCACAGGCTGTATCCATAAGTCCTCGCTGATTGGCAAGGAGGAGATAGGACCATATCTGAATAGAATAAACCGAATTGTTTACAACCTGCAAAAAGTGAACATTGTTTTGTCTGTTAAAAACAACATCATTTCGACAATTCCAGATACTCCAAAGGAAGCCTGCGACACCAATTCGAATTTGTGCCTTAGTTTTCCTATCGATACCATTTAGCCATCCACCAAACATATTCGCAATGCTATGGGGAGGATAAATACTAAACGTGAAATGAATAAGACGCCAAATATCGCGAACAAAAGGACAAGATATAAATAAGTGTTCGACAGACTCATCTGTATCGCAAAAAACACATTTTTTAGATCCTATCCATTTACGTTTTAACAAATTATCCTTCGTAAGAATAACTTTTCTATTAAGAAACCACAGAAAGATTTTAATCTTTAGAGGTATATTTAATTTCCACAAGTATTTACGTAAAAAAACCGTGGAACCAAGAAGAAGATCAGCATAGAAAGATCGAACTGTAAACATGCCATCAGTGGCTAGGCGCCCTCGGAAAACATAAGGCGTATCACTCAGCGAAACAGCCACTAACCTCTCAACTAAATGCAAACATTAAGAGGATTATGAGATAGCACGTTTGCTCCGTAACATTCTTATGAGAAGCCACATTATACAGAGCGGGATATTGTTGTGACAACGATTCATCACCTAACCTAATATCCTCCCAAAACCTCACAGCCTGACCATCTCCCAAAGAGAAAGCCCCTCGTGAGAAAAATTTGTGCTTAACTTTCATAATACCTTTCCAAAAAGGTGAATCCGATGGTTTAGCTTGTACGTGGGATAACGTTTTATCCCCTAAGTACTTATTAGTGAGTAATTCATGCCAAACTCTCTCTTCATGCAACAACTTGTAAAGCCACTTGCTCAACAAACACAAATTTTTAATTTGTAACACTTCAATTCCAAAAACCCCTTGGTCTTTAGCGCGACAAACAATATTCCACTTAGAAAGTCAATACTTTTTCTTCTTAACATCACTCTGCCAGAAGAATCTGGATCGAAAGAAATCCAGTCTCTTCCGCACCCCCACCGGAATTTCAAAAAAAAGAGAGAAGAAACATCGGTAAGCTAGTGAGCACAGAATTTATCAAAATGAGGCGATCCCCATATGAAAGCATCTTTCCTGCCCAGGAACTTAACTTCTTCTCAAAATGATCTTCAATTGGTTTCCATTCCTTGTTTAGTAGTTTCCTATAATGAATAGGAATGCCTAGATATTTAAAGGGCATTTCCCCCACCTCACAGCCAAAAGTAAGGCGGTAATCATCTTGAGCCTCCTTTGCTTTTCCAAAACAATATAATTCGCTCTTATGAAAGTTAATTTTTAGGCCTGATAATTGCTCAAACATCGCAAGAATGAGCTTCATATTCAGAGCCTTCTCAAGGTCATGCTCCATAAATAAAATAGTGTCGCCAGCATATTCAAGGATAGAAACCCCACCCTCGACTAAATGAGGTATCAGTCCCCCAACTTGGCCATCTTGCTTTGCACGCACAATCAAGACATCTAGCATGTCCGCGACTAAATTGAAAAGGATGGGCGATAACGGATCCCCCTGCCTTAAACCTTTTAGAGTCTGAAAATAATGACCGATATCATCATTAACTTTTATGCCAACACTACCACCCTGCACAAACCTGCTATCCAATGACACCAAATAGGTGAAAAACCCTTCATCCTCAACACTTGTTGGAGGAAGGACCAATTAACTTTGTCATAAGCTTTTTCAAAGTCTATCTTAAAGATAACCCCATCCATACGTTTTGTTTTTAACTCATGTATGGTTTCATGTAACACTATCACACCTTCCAGAATATTTCGACCTGGAAGGAATGCAGATTTTGTCGGCGGAATAACCTTACTCACAACGGAGGTCACTCGGTTTGTTCCCACCTTAGTGAAAATCTTGAAACAGACGTTGAGTAAACAAATAGGCCGATACTGCTCGATCCTACTTGCGTCCTCTTTTTTGAGTAACAACAGATGTGTCTATTCAAACAAGGAAAATTTGTTTGATGGTGACGGGTTTCAAACGCTAGTTCGAGCCTTAAATAACTTGGGTAATAAAAACACCGGCTGCTCACATCTCACCCAGCTGCGAGACACTCCAGGTACAAGAGGTGATTTTTACTACCATGAAGTGCATATTATTTGTGTGAGTAAATGACACCGGCGGTCATACAACTTGTTGTGAGCGTTCACTTAAGTCATTCAACTTGCAAAACGGAATTTCGGTCACACAACTTACCAAGTACGTGCACCCGTTGTCACTTTTCGATTTTTTGACCGGTTTTTGACTGCACCCGGTAGTTACTTTTGCCAATGCCACCCTAAATTTAATACATGCCACAACCTGCCCCAGCTGTCTATTGGAACCCACCTGTGAGTGAGATGGAATAAATAAGTGAAGTAAAATTTTATATGTGGCAGAGAGAATTCGAACTCACAACCTCTCACGAGCGCAGCAGAGCAACTAACCACTGGACTCTACGAGAATACAAAGATTATTTACTATACGTTATGCAGCATAAAGTGAAGACCCCTAGCTGTCACGTGGGCCCCACCTGTCAGCGAGATGGAATAAATAGGGGGAGTAAAAATTTGTTCTTGAGTTGGATGTCGAACTCAAGACCTTTCACTACAGCGACACAACATCTTTCGACTGGGCACAATGCACGAACATTTCTATTTCTTAGATGCAGCCTATTTCGAAACCCCACCGGCGCATAAAATTTTTCTTGTCTTGTTTATTCCATCTCTCTGGCAGGTGGGGTTATTCGTAAAAGTAACGACCGGCCCATTACTGATTTTGGTCAAAAACCGGTCAACAAACCGGAAAGTGACCTCGGGTGCACGCACCTAGTAAGTTGCGTGACTGAAAATTCCGTTTTAGAAGTTGAGTGATTTAAGTGCACGCTCGTGACAAGTTGTGTGACCGTCGGTGTCATTTACTCTATTTGTGTACCGCTAATGATGGTATAGAAATGGTGATGTAGACATAAATAGTGACGTGATGCCACCCGGTGCAACTCCATTTCATGGATCAAACTCATTTCATTCAAACAGAAGTGTCTTTTAACAAGGAAAATTTTCTTTGATGGTGATGAGTTGTAAACGCCAGTTCGAGCCTCAAATAACTTGGGTAATAAAAACACTTGCTGATCACATCTCTGTTTTTTACTATGCCAACACTAATTTTTCATATAACTTGGGTAATAAAAATACCGACTGCTCACATCTCTGTTTTTTTTTTTACTATGCCAACACTAATTTTTCATATGTGCAGAATATAATGAATCTACGGTTGTGAACATGAGTGGAGAACTGACACAATTCCATACACCATTGTCAAACATATTTGCAACGGGATTAAACATGAGGATTATGGGCACATGCGACTCGGCAATAACGGGTATTATTTCATAACTAAATTTTTTCCTGTCTACAAATATATGGAGATTATTTGTTTTGTAATATTAACAGTGATCACCATCAAACAAATCAGATACGGCAGGCCCAGAGAGAATGGGTGTCCGGTGCATACATGAAACAACCCACCCTCCTAGCTGCAATTATAGATCACTCTCTGCTGGAAGCACTCTCCCAACCTCTTTTACCACGGATCATGGAGAATATACAAATGGTATCACCGGACACACTTTTTTTTTTGTTATCGCTAGCACATGTGTTTTGTTCTGTAGACGTTGCCATTTAAATTAAATGGCTACCTTTTGTTAATGTCAAACCCAACAACTTCAGATCTCAGCCAGCAAGAATCATAGTTAATGTTGATAAGAATTAAGTTAGGAGGGAACGTGATAAAGAGCAGAGAAATATCTTAAGTGTTGAACAGAGGGAGGAAATGAAGGTTAGTCGGAAACATAAAATAGTGGAGTCTACAATGGATGAAACCATCCATGAGTTCATAAGCACCTTTTGTCAAAAGGGTATGATGCAGTGGTAGGGAGCAAATGAAGCCAACTTTCCGAAGATCAAAAGCAAAGGATAGCTTTGGCAAGAGTTATTTTTGTGGTGATCCATATTCACGTATGCTGACAAACGTGGCCCGCACGGAGGGGGGTGCGGGGGCGGTAGGCCCCCGCGGTATGGTACGATTTGTTACCGAGTTGGATTCACCGTTACCGGCCTAGCTAGGTCAGGACCACCTTTAGATATCTCCTGTAAGCCGCCGCATGAGATAAGCCACACATTGTAAATCCCGGCACGTTTGTAATCTCACCCGAAATAGTAAAGTATTGCTGGCTGGCGTCCGTGATTTTTTCTCTTCCTTGTTGGAAGGGTTTTACACGTTAAAATATCGTGTCCCCGTTGGTTCGATCGTGTTTAACTTCATCGTTGTTTTGCTATTGCGTGTAACAGCAAGAACTATACTAAAGAAGCCCATCATACTGGTACTAGATCGAGATGCCAAGCGCTCTAGACGGTGAATCTGAGAGGGTGGTGATGGACACCCTAGGTGCAAAGGGGTGGATAATAAAAGTTGAGATTTCAAGCAAGATTGCAACCATCGCAAACACAGATGTAATCGTCGTGATGGACAAAAGGAAGGTGATAGAGACGGATAAACATGGATCATTGATCGCAACAAGCAATGGCGTTTACTCAAGACTGTACCAGGACATGGAGGAGGGGATTTTGCAGCTATTGTATTTGCGGCAGGAAGTGGGTTGCCCTTAGTCCGCATGTCCTACTCCAAATTTACATCTCGTCATAGATGAAACTTAATTAGCTGTTTGGTTTATGGGAATCAGAGCAGAGCACAAGGCAGCGTGTGCAAATTATTTGTGTATATGAAGGGTCTACACGTATGTGACCATGTCTTGGAGCTGGTGATGAGATGTAGGTATTATGTGTCAATGGTCATTCATATGTTGCCTCTATCTAACCTCAATCGGTGTCATATTAATTTTTTATCTATGGGTGGTGGCGATTGCTGAAATATCATAAATTGATCGTCTGATTTTGGCGACAGATCCATCACACTTTTAGAAAACGCCAATGAAAGTTACAGTCTTAGCCTTAATTTGACCATGGCGTCAAATGGACTCCATTATTTACACCTAAAATGGCATCAAAGAAACCATTTATTTTCCTTGTATTTACATTATATATACTAATGGTAGCTGAAGAAGTGGAAGTTCTCATATGCAGCATTTTGTCTTTGTATTTCATTTGTTATGTGGCGTATAAGGCAGCCAAATTATAGAAGGGCCACGACAGGGAAAGTCCCAAATTATCTTTATAGATTCCTTAATTATTGTTAGTTAGTTTTGGCAGTTAAATCTCTTAGAGAAATTTCTTGATTCTCAAGTTAGTTATTTCCTAAAGTTTATTAGTTCGGCTTAGCCTCCAAGTTTGTAAGCTGGCTATATAATGCCTAGCCACATCAATCAATAGACAAGCAAGAAAATAGTGTCGGTTATCCTCCCAAAGGTTTTCTCCCTGCTCTTGTCGTGCGGCAGCCTCCTCTTGGCTGGGCGTCGTGCCTCATCTGTCCAGGGCCATCTCGTACCAGCCTTAGGGCTATTATCCTATCCTCTACCACGTTCATAACATCTGGTATCAGATTCAGATTCGCCATGGCCGCTACCGCTGCAGACCTCGAGAAGATCAACATCACCCTCATCTCCCTCATGAAGCGTTTGGACGGCATCGACAAGCGTATGGAGGAACAGGGCAAGAAGATCGATTCCTTGTCTGGTGATTTGCGGGACACCATGCAGCAGGTCCGTGCCCACAATCTGGCTATCCTCAAGCTAGAGAATGGTACACCTAGCGGCTCCGGTACCACAGACGACAAGCAGAAGAAATCCGATGCAGTGCTTCTCCAGCCTGAAACGGATCTGAAGGCTACAAACAATCATCCCTCGCGCTTCTTCAAGATGGATTTTCCCATCTATGATGGGGAAATTGATCCATTGGTATGGCTAAACCGTTGTGAGCAATTTTTTGACAAGCAGCACACACCCTCCACTGAGAAGGTTGGCCTTGCATCCTTTCACTTGACGGGTGACGCGCAGCTGTGGTACCAACAGTACAAGGGTGCTCACGGACCTCCAACCTGGCACCGCCTTACTGAATTAATAAATATTCAGTTTGGACCACCGTCTCGCAGCAATGCCCTAGGAGAACTCATCTCCTTCAAGCGGACAGGAACTGTGGCAGATTTCAACAAGAAGTTCAATGCACTCTTGTGCCGAGCCCCACAACTTCCGGAGGATCAAGTGGTTTCCATCTACACCACTAACTTGCAAGATCCTTTGAAGATTGATGTGGAGATGTGGAGACTGGGCAGCCTGCTGGACGCCATGAGTTTGGCACGCTCCTGCGAGCGCCGTGCACAATGGACTTCCCTGACAAACCAGCCATGCCGAGAGCTCGACGCGCCTGCTGTCCCTGCTGCACCACTTCCAGGAAAGGTGCAAGTAGCAGCTCCAGCAAACCAACCACGGCGCACATTGTCACCAGCAGCAATGGCAAACCGGCGTGAACAAGGTTTATGCTACAATTGCGATGAGCGTTTTGTGCCTGGCCACCGTTGCAAGAAACTCTTTGTCCTAGAGATTGATCCGGTTGCAGCTGACGACGTGGAAGGCGCTCATTAGTCCAGCTCGAGGACGCGCTGTTTAAAAAGGAGGGAAGAGATGTTATGTGGCGTATAAGGCAGCCAAATTATAGAAGGGCCACGACAGGGAAAGTCCCAAATTATCTTTATAGATTCCTTAATTATTGTTAGTTAGTTTTGGCAGTTAAATCTCTTAGAGATATTTCTTGATTCTCAAGTTAGTTATTTCCTAAAGTTTGTTAGTTCGGCTTAGCCTCCAAGTTTGTAAGCTGGCTATATAATGCCTAGCCACATCAATCAATAGACAAGCAAGAAAATATTCTCAGTTATCCTCCCAAAGGTTTTCTCCCTGCTCTTGTCGTGCGGCAGCCTCCTCTTGGCTGGGCGTCGCGCCTCATCTGTCCAGGGCCATCTCGTACCAGCCTTAGGGCTATTATACTATCCTCTACCACGTTCATAACACATTATATATATTAATGGTAGGTCAGTTCTCTATGAATATAAAAGAAAAAAATAAAACGAGCCTTTCATAACAATTCATCGAAACTTATTTTCTTGCCTATCTCTCTGTGAGTTTTCTTCCATTTTTGAAAGGCTATCTAAAGCAGAGGCTAAAAATGTTCATGTACAAAGCAGAGAACAGAGTTTGTGCACTAGAAGTCAATGTATATATCCTTGGGCCCTTTTACGGTAGGGACCGGCAAATATGGGCAGTCCAGCTAGGAGATCTAATGGCCTATATTGATCGATACTTGTTGAATAAAGGAGTAGCATATTTTCACCAAAGGGCAGATTCGGTAGTTGAAAAAAAAAATGCTCATTTAATATATGGAAACTTCCTTAGTACTACTAGATTCCTTACCTTAACCTTACAATAGCTTCTTTATTTTATTTGTTCCGTGGTACAACAGTTTTACCGTGCATTTGCTCACAAATTCAGATTAACACTTCACGAATGGTGGAGAAAAGAAAAATTATGCTTTCTTATCCGTAGCAAGAAAAGTGTAAGCGAATTTCTAAATCTCGGTCGAGAGATTATTAATTAAGAATCAATTGATTCTGAAAATTTGTTCACATAGTAATATTTTTTTGCTAGTTTCCAGAGTTAAAATGACGGTTCGTGACGCTCAAACTTACCAAATTATTTGTCTCGATCGAGGATTACCCAAACTAAAGTTTAAAATAGGTCAAAGCTTCATCACGGTGGGGAACACTTGATACCATGCGCTCTATATAATAGATGTGCTGATGAGAACGTTGAGATAGAAACCGATTAATGCATTAATTAGTCCGTCGATTTTTATAATTTGCATATTTATAAAGTCGTCCCGTCAAATTTTTGGTAATTTATTAATATTTAGATAATTTTATTTTGATTGGTTCCTCTCTCTTATGCCAGTCGTAGATTATGAAATCTGAAGTCGTGCTTTTTTGTGTGTGTGTGGAGGTCGAGATGGCAAATGTGCAACCAACCGCTAGATTTTTTTTAAAGAACTAGTTCATATCTTCTTGATAATTCAAAGCCCACAAATACCACCGAGAGACCTTCAAAACCCAGAACCCTAGCTCTCTTTGGTGTGGGTTTTAACTTGGGTGGCGGAATTGAGATGAAACCGTCAGCCCTCCCCTGGGCCAACTTCAAACCATGGCAGAATTTCGGTGTCATTCTATTCTCTAGAGGATTGATGGTTGGAGTTGTTCTTTCAAACAGAGTGGCAGGCGAAATTAGGTGGTGATTTTGGCGACGAGCTCTTCATCGGCTAAGTAAGGGCGCAACCTCGGAATCGGTGTGGTTTTTGGAGCAGCGAATCTTTTTGTGGGTATTGGGTTTGGTCGCTTCGGTGGCATACCCGTCGACAAGTTCGGTGTGTGGTCTCGGGGACGGCGTTCTTGTGTTATTCAGGTATTAGCCAAAGAGAATCCAAAAAAAAATCACAAAACATTCGCAACATGTATGCTGGAAGTGACCGAAAAGCGTAACCAGAAGCAGATGCAAAGGTTAATACCCAACATTTGTTCGGATGATATTCGGAGGGTGGATTATTAGTCATAGATACAGTTGGATGACGGTCTATGTATTTTGTTGTAATATCCGCGTGAATCACATAGTAATCTTTATGTCTTGCATATGCACTACGGTGCAACCTTCATTTCTGTCAATTGCCCAGCTGTAATTTGTTCACCATAAATATTATTTATCTTTCACGGAGAAACACCACTAGTGAACTGTATGGAACCCGGTCCATTTTCCTCATACTGATAAAACACCTACTGCTTTCATACTATTCCTACTGTTTTCCACACCATACGTTTAACCTCTTTGTGTTCAGCAAACCCAGTGAGATTGACAACCTCACTGCTTCGTTGGGACAAAGTTATTTGATTGTGTTGTGCAGGTTCCACGTTGCTGCCGAACCAGTAGTGCGCCCTGCCACCTCAGCTGCATCAGCCTTCAGAGATTGCTTGTCCTCCTACTGGTCGATTCAACCTTGGTTTCTTTTCTGAGGGAAAACTCGATGTTGTACTCTTCACAACCTTTCTCTTGGGGTTTACCAACTAGGGCGTCAACTACACGCCATCAACTACTCACGCATCACTTCAGAGGAGGGCATGGTGGTGTGGACCTCTCTGGTGATGAAATTCCCTCCTGGCAGGGTGCCGGGGAGAGCTCCAGAAACCTCGCAATCTCGGGATGAAGATGACGGGGGCCTCGAGTGTTTATCCGGAAAAAGTGGTATATCTCTAGGGTTGATATGTCGGGGGGATTATATAGGCGAAAGAGAGATGGTATAGGGCACCTGGGGGGGCCAGACCACTCACAGGCGCGCCCCGGGAGGGGGGCACCTGTGGCCCCTCTTCGGGTCTCTTCGGGACTCCGTGGAACCTTCGGGAATTCTAAAACTTTCAGGCTTCGAATTTTCCAATTCCGAGAATATTTCCAGAATAACTTTTCTGAAACTAAAAACAACAGAAAACAGGGAACTGGCTTGTGGCATCTTGTTAATAGGTTAGTCCCGGAAATCTATAAAAATGACATAAAGTGTATAGCAAACATGTGGGAAATAACATGCAAACAACATGACGTATCAGTATCAATGTTATTAGTATGAATTCTTGGAACACCATTATTGTTAATACTATGGAAAAGTCTAAGCTTGGGGAAGCTAGTTTTGATAAATATGATTTTTTTGTCCCCCAAGTTTTGAGGCGAAAATTTAATTTGATGATACTTTTCCTCCAATATATGATGATTACAATGATGAATATGTTATTTTCTGTCCACCTACTATTGAGGAGAAAATTAATTATGATTATAATATGCCTCCTATATTTGATGATTCTTGTGATGAGAATAATAATGATAGCTACTTTGTTGAATTTTCTCCCACTACTATTAATAAGAATGACTATGCTTATATGGAGAATATTAATTCTTTTGTGCCTGTGGCTCATGATAAGCATATTTTATGTGATAGTTATATTGTTAATTTTATTCATGATGCTACTAAAAGTTATTATGAGAGAGGGACGCATAATTTTATGCATCTCAACAATATCAAGTTTCCCCTCTTTATGTTGAAATTTTTGAAGTTGCAGTTGTTTTACTTTTCTTGCTTGCTGCTTTGTGATTTCATGACTTGTTTATTTACAAGATTCTTTTTCATAGGAAGCGGGTTAGACTTAATTTTTTTTACATTTACTTGTTTATGCCCTTTTTTGCTTCAATTAATATCTCTCATGTGAGCATCTTCCCAAATTATCATGCCCAGCTAAAACTATTTAAAGAAAATAACTTCTTGGGAGATAACCCATGGTTTTATTTTTGCTCTGTTTTTCTCTATTTTATTTGAGTCAAGTAGTTGTATACTTATGTAGAAACTCCTTTGTATTTTTATTTTCATGTTTTAGTTGTGCCAAGTAAATTTTCTGACGAAAGTTGGAGTTGGTTTTGGATTTCTGCGCAGGAAATAGATTTCTGTTGTCCATCGTAAAAAATCGTATAATTCACAGAAAAATTAAAATGATCTGATTTTTTTTCTTATTCCTCGGCTAATTCCGAAACTTTTTCATTATTTAAGTTTTTCGATTTTAGCAACATAAGTGCCCCGAAAAAATTCGTCTTTACAGACTGTTCTGGTTTTGGTAGATTCTGCCAGTTTCTTGCATTTGCTCTTTTATGATGTCAAGTGGATTTCTTTGCTTCACGAAACATCAGTGGCTGTAGCTAAAGTTTAAAAGTATCAATAGCACATGTTCCCATACAGAACCCATGGATTTTTTTTTTTGCACTAACCCTCTAATGCGAATTACTCTTTGAGTGTGGTGTGAAGGAAGTTTTCAAGGGTCAAGAGAAGAGGATGATATAACGTGATTAAGAAGAGTGCAAGGTCAAAGCTTAGGGATGCCCCCCTGGTTCATACCAGAAAATTCTAATAAGACTCATGCATCTAAGCTTGGGGATGGCCAAGGCATCCCCTTCTTCATCACCAACTTATCAAGTCATTTCTAGTGAAACTATATTTTTATTCAGTCACATGAGATGAAATTTACTTGGAGCGTCTTTTATTTTTCGTTCAGTTTTCTTTTGTTTTCCTTGCTGCAATAATATCACTGAAACCTAGCATCCTTGTTTGGTAGATATACATGCTCCGCTTTTTCATTTGAATACTCATTATGCTCGTATTCTTAATTTTTCTTCTAGCTGCTGGAAAATTCCTGTTTAGCTCTTGTTTTCATTGTATCTCTTATTCAGATATGTTAGTTTTAGTAGTGTTATGTGAGTACTCTCATGTTTTCTTGATGTATCATTTAGAGAGTTTTTGTTAAAACATATTTTTTATGGTGCTTGTTGGGAAAAGAAACAGTTGTATGTGGTAGAATTTATAACGATGCAAATAGAAGTTTGTATAGACTGTGGCTAGACTTTTTCATATCATTCTAGATGTTATTTTAATTTTAAAGCCTAGTGGTTATTTTGTATCATGATTTGTCTCAAATAGCTGAGAGTGTTTAATGTGCCATTCAAAGAATCATGAGTTGTTCTTGTCATATTGAAGCATAAATTTGTGGTGTTCTCCTTTGCATGTTTTATTTGGTTGAATTGGCGCATTCTTACACCATGTTTATGATTACAATCCATTCACCTATAACTTCTATGATCATTTAGTTTTTGAACTTTTGGTACCACTAATGCTTTGATTAATGATGTTTTTGTCGCTATGCATGATTATGGTCATTATTGCTCTCTTGATTTCTAGCTCCTAGTCTTTTGCTAGCCTCCAGCTGTACTGAGTATGAGCTTTACTCGTGCAATCCAACTCCCCAAAAAACAAAGTATGCCAAATATGTCCACCATACCTACCTACATGTGGTATTTAACCGCCACTCCAAAGTAAATTGTTCATGTGTCACCTTTAAAACTTTCAAAATTACTCATGTTTTGTGTTCCTCTTTTAGCTCATGAGGACGTAAATAGAGAATCTTTATCTCACTTGTTGACTGGACTTTCACACCCTCGACTAGTGGCTTCATCTGCTATCCAATTGATAAAAGAGCTGGCAGCGGGTTTGCCCAGCCCCAAATTAATACAAACAAATTCTCTTCACTATTTTTCTCTCTGGTTTATTAGACAAAGCATAATTGTGTTAACAAAAGAGAAAGAGGGATCATCTTCTACACCAGTTGCGTCCTTCAATGGGAGCCACTCCTGTGAAGTCTAGTTGGCTTATGACGTACTATATTTTCTGAACATCCTGGAAGCCCCTGATCGTGGCCGCGATCGGTTTTCCAGATGCGTGGCAGATTCCTTGGTGTGAATCGTAGGCGTAGGCAATGTTCAGGATATCGCTTATCGTTAAATTATCGGTTGGCCCATGATAAGAGATATATGGGCTTATCGGCCGATAAATCGATTTTATCGGTCGACTATTTATCGGCCATTTTCTTGTAAATCCCAAATTGTAGCACTAAAACATCTAAAATATTCTATAAAAATGAATCATATTGGCACTAAAATCTCTAAATTATGATATACAGATATATTGTATTCAATAATACTAAAGCTTCGATGACGGAAGTCATTAATCACAGGTTCCAGTGATGGAAAATCGATATATCGGCCAATTTACCGGAATATCGACCGATAAATCACTTGTAAGACTACAAAATGGCCCGGATGATAAACCCTACCGATATTGATTTATCTTCTCAGTCACCACCTGATAAGCGATAAATCGGACGATAAATCGGCATATCGGATGATATTTTGAACAGTGGGCGTAGGTGTATTTTTTTAGTGGCAGATGATATACCGGAAGGCCTTGTCCACTAAATGTTATTTAGTGGCATTTTAGCAAAGTGCCACTATAGGTTAGGATATTTAGTGGCACTTTGACAAAGTGCCACTGTAGGTCATGATATTTAGTGGCACTTTGGCAAAGTGCCACTATAGGTCATGATATTTAGTGGCACTTTGTCAAAAAAATAGACACTCCTCCATGGTATGTGATTGTTGGAAGGCACCCAAGGATTCAGTTAGCCATGGTTTGTGTAAGATGGTTGGGAGGAGTGTCAAACATTTTACACCTCTGTTTAATAAAATAAAAGATCTAGCACATGAGTGATCCATGCTTCCCTCTGCGAAGAGCCTTTCTTTTACTTCTATGTTGAGTCTCCATCTTATAACTTTATGCACAGTTGAGAGATGATAGTTGCCATTCTGAGTTTAATGCGCATTTGTCCCAGATACATTATTAATTTATTCATGATGTGTTATTATTTGATATCAAATTATTTGTTCTAGTCTTCACTTAAACTTTGAAGGTGTCCTGACATTTATGTTTTGCCTCACTCTTAAGGACAAGCGAAATATCACTTTGCCATGTTATCTATATGCTTGAAACAAACGTATATCTTTCGAGTGCATTATTATTGATGATTTTTCATTTGTGTTACTTCTCATGATGCAAAGTGATTGCTATGTTTTATTGCTAGAATTATATCTATCATGCTTGTGTTTAAAGTACTATGATCTCATCTTACATACGCTTTTACAATATTGATGATCAAGTTTATGTTGGTAGCATGTCACCTCAGAAATTATGTGTTTTTATCGTTTACCTACTCGAGGACGAGTAGGAACTAAGTTTGGGGATGTTGATACGTCATAAACGTATCCTTAATTTATAATGGTCTGTATTGTTTTCATGCCATACGCTACATGTTTCCCTTACACTTTATGCCATTTTTATAAATTTCCCGGTACTAACCTATTGACAAGATGCCACAGAGCCAGTTCCTGTTTTCTGCTGTTTTTAGTTTCAGAAAACTTGTTCTGGAAATATTCTCGGAATTGGACGATTCAAAAGCCAGAAGTCTTAGAAGTCCCGGAGGGTCAAGGAAGTCCAAAGGAGACCCGGAGGGGGCCTAGAGCCCCCACACCATGCCTGGGCGCGATTAGACCCCGAGCCGCTCCTGAGGGTGGTGTGGGCCCCTCGGGCGCCCATCGCCATCGCCCTTTCGCCTATATATTCCCCCCCCCGATGCATAAAATACTACAAATACCAGTTTTTTCTACGAAAAGTTCCGTAGCTCCACCGCCGCCGTCGACAAGTTTCGGGGGCCAAAAATGTTGGTTCCGGCACCTTGTCGAGACGGGGAAGTGCCCCCGAAGCCATCTCCATCGACTCCACCGCTATCTTCATCGCCATTGTTGTCTCCTATGATGAGGAGGGAGTAGTTCTCCCCTAGGGCAGAGGGCTCTACCGGTAGCTATGTGTTTCATCTCTCTCTCCCATGGTGTGATAAATGTGATCATGAGCTTTGTAATATAGTTGATTCAGTAGATGTTATTCTTCATCTGTTATGCTACTCAAGTGGTTTTGTTATGAGATCTTTGTAGACACTTTGGTCACGGTGTAAATGTGACAGTGTGTGCACCGTGTGGTTTAGCATGATATTTATATCTTGTGTTGGATGACCCTATGAAATTGTGGTGTTTGTCTAGTACCTTCTAGGGCGCTCATAGTGACAGTATGGGGTTAACTAGACATGAGAATTCGACTTTGAGGGGTGCTATTACAGCCCTATGGAATGGATTGGTCTTTGTTATCTAACCGGAGAGTGGTTCGGAGTAGCATAGTAAAAAGAGATATTTATGCATTCAATTATGTTATCATTGTTGAGAGTGTACACTAGTGAAAGTATGATCCCTAGGCCTTGTTTCTAAGTATTGAAACACCGTTTACAATCATTTCTGCTACATGTTTGCTTGTTGTCATTTTTATCTCAGATTGATATTATCACTTATTATCATCCATATTACTTGTATTTCACTCTCTCTTCGCTGAACTAGTGCAACTATACAACTGACAATTGTATCAGGTGTGTTGGGGACACAAGAGACTTCTTGTATCGTGATTGCAGGGTTGCTTGAGAGGGATACCTTTGACCTCTTACTGCCTGAGTTCGATAAACTTTGGGTAATACACTTAAGGGAAACTTGCTGTTGTTCTACAAACCTCTACACTTGGAGGCCCAACACTGTCTACAAGAATAGAAGCGTACGTAGACATCAAGGGTGATTCCTATTTGACGCTTGTTGCGTCCGTAGGACGCAACATCGTACCCTTCTATCTCTAACTCTTTTAAGCAGGTCGGCCTACTATGCTCGCTATGTAATTAGTTTTTTTTTCTAGTTTTAGGAAGTTTCTAAAATCTTCTAATTTGTTTTTCTTTGTTTTCTATTTTTTCTATCTTTTTATTCAAATTATTTTTTCACGGTTTTTCTAGTCTTTTTGTTCGTTTTTATTTCTTAAAATTATGGACGGTTTATCGAATCCATGAATATTTTTGAAAAAGCCTATGATTTTCAAAAAAATCAAGCAACATTTAAAGAAAAGTTGGACATTTTTTGATATACATGACTTACTTTTTAAACTTGTGAACATTTTTTCAAATACATGATTAATTTAAAATTTATAATTGCTTTAAAAAGTTTTAATTTTAATAAATTTGTGGCCATTTTCAAATCTATAAATTTTAATTTCATAATTTTGGAAAATATAAATAGGAAAACGCATGTTTTCGAACGAAAAAGCAGAGCGAACCGACGTGTGCGAGTTATTGGGCAGGGCCTACTTTCGTGAACATGAGTGATGTCCACATCGAATGCAACAAAGAGCTGAATAGGAATAGTAGCTTCCACAAAAGAGACCAAACCAACAAGACAATATTGTTTTCCATAAAAACAGGTTAATATTTCTTTTGAGCAATACCAACAAGATAATAAAACTTCAAAAAAAGGGGGACATACAATGGGCTATTGGCTTTTTTAAGCCCATGTAAGCCCAACAACGTGCTTCATGTGACCTTCAGCTAGCACACCTCCACGCCAGCCCTATATAGCGCTTATTGCGAGCACTAGTTCGGACTCGCCCACAGACCGCACCTCCACTGGGCCGGCCCATTAGTGTTGTGTTTAAAGAGAAAATGAAGGAAAATAAGAGGGAAAGCTGGGGTTCGAACTCGCGACCAAAGATTTGTTGTCAAAGGAGCGCAGCCACCGGGCTGACAACCCGTTCATGTCTAGACTTGGTGTTTATCCTTTTTATTGCCCTTTTTTAGTGTTTAAATTTCTTTCTTCCATTTTTCTTTTCTGTGTTATTTTTTTTTGTTCATCAAATTTTTTGGTTCAAACTTTAAATTGTTTAAATTTATATTTTTTCAAATTCGAAATTTGTTTGGATTAAAAATGTTCAAATTAAAAATTGTTCAAATGAAAAAATGTTCAGACTAAAAATTGTTTAAATTTCAGAATTGTTCATACTTAACATTTGTTCATATTTAAAATTGTTGATTTTCGGAAATTGTTCAAACTTTAAAATTGTTCATTTAGAAAAAAAACAAAAAAAAAAAAGCAAACTGTGTTAGAGATCCAGTACAAGGGGACCATTTCTCATCCTAATGGGCCGGCCCATTCTCTCCTCTAAGAAGCCGCTCCGTGCGGGCGAGCTGGTGCGAGCGCTCGCAACGAGCGCTGCATAGGCGATCCCCACCTCCACGTCGGGGATATTACATAATAAATCCCTCGGGTCACTTAAACCCCACATGTCAGTGACACATCAAAGGGGCATGTGAGCGAGTTTTGGTCAACTTTGGGGGTTATTGGCAATTACCCCCCTCCACGTCGCCGCGTAGTTCCCCTCTCGTGTCGCTGCCATGCTCTCAATCCCCTGCTGCTACTGCTCCGCCGACCAAGATCCGCGCCGGCGGCAGAGTACAGACCACGGCATGCGGAGTAATCGGTGCTCTTCCTCCTCCATCCGCCGCCCTCTTCCACATCTGTCCTCCCCCTCCCAGTCCAGCTCCACTCCACATCATCGACTGCGTCTCTTATGCTCTCTCCACTCCATATCATCATTTAACACTGGTATCTCCCCAACGGTTGCAATGCAACACCTGCAGGTTACATATTGCTGGCTCTTTATTCCGCTGATGATAAAGATATGAAGACGAAAGTCAGGCTTAGCATAGTTGACAAGGATGGGGTACTCCAAAAACCCGTCCTCAGTTCGGATTGCAGGCGCCACTACACATCCGTTTAATCAAAGAAAAAATCTACCCAAGTGGAGGTCGAATGTTGGGCTTCGTTATCAGTCAGGCGAGCTTGGAGCAATCAGCATACATAATAGATGACTGTTTGCATATCAGGTGTGATCTCACTCTCACAAAGGATCTCCACGGCGAAGATGCGACGGGTAATCAGTTTGTCATGGTTCCTCCAAGTGACTTGCATTGTCATTTCGGCAACCTCCTAGAGAGCATGGATGGAGCGGATGTTTCCTTTCATGTTGGCGGGGAGAAGTTATTGGCACATAGGCTCGTGCTCGCTGCTAGGTCATCCGTATTCAAGGCCGAGCTCCTCGGCGCAATGAAGGAGAATGCTAGCAGTCCGATTGAGATCCATGAGATGGAGCCTGATGTGTTCAAGTGCTTGATCCATTTCATATACACTGACTCACTGCCTGCTCTTGAGATGGCTAGCGACCAAGGAGCAACATGTCGAGATGTGGTGATGGCTGGCCATCTACTTGTGGCAGCGGATAGGTACAACGTCCAGAGACTGAAATTGATGTGCGAACACAAGTTATGCAGCCGAATTGATGCCAACATGGTGGCCACCAGTTTGGCTTTAGCTGACCAACATAACTGCAATGGGCTCAAGGAAGCTTGTTTACAGTTCCTCGCTTCTCCTTCCAATTTGGAGGCGATGGTGGCAAGTGATGGCTATGAGCATCTGAAAAGGAGTTGCCCATCTGCCCTTAAGGAACTCATTGCTAGGCTCCTGCCGGTTGAAATGAAAGTGGCCAAAGATATTGTCACGGAAATATAGCTGTGTGAATCATGATAACCGAATCTGGATTAATTATGTATGTATTCCATGTTTTAGCTTAGTTCTCTATGTATGGTTTGGATGTGTGCCTCGGAATTTTTTTTGCTATCTATGTATGTTGTTGGCTTTGAAGACTGTTCTGTCCAATGTGTATGAAACTCTAATTTTTTTTCGAGGTCTTAAAATGAAATTTGGCACCATGTGTCCCCTTTGACAGAAAAAGAACTATCTATTTATATCTTTATTGCAAGTGGAATGAGATTGCTTGGGTGATGCCTATGTTTTCTATTTTCTGCAAAAATGTACAAGGAGGGGTATCTGCTTGTTCAGTTTTTTATGGGCTTTAAGGATTTCAATTACTCTATATGGAGTTTGATTTTATCAGATGTCATATTTTAGATTGCAGTCTTATCGTTCTTCATTTGTACTTTTTTCTTGAGGGAGCTCTTCCCTAGTTTCTGCTGATGTTGTTTCTTTTGGACTGCCCACGGGATCTCCTTATTGTAGGAAACAACAAGTGCTTGCTGTATAATTCATGTTTGTTCTGCTATTCTTGCTGTGGAAGTAAAGATACCACTCTTCAGTTTTTGTTCTTCTTCTGTGTCAAGTTAGGGGGCTGAAATAATCTTGCTTGGTTAATGAAGGTAGTGGCCCCTTTGCTTGAATTTGATTCCAAACGCAGAGTTGTTGTCCATACATGTTGGAATGCTATCGAACTGAATCTGTTAGTAACTTAGTATGAGTGCAGCAATTCAGAGATAGTAGCGGGCGAAGCTCAAGCTTTTAATTTCAAACTTTATACTTGGAGTGATCTTCACGAGCCAAGTAATTTCAGATTGTGTTTTGAACAACTTGCATGACTAAGAACATCAAGCAAACAATTAAAAAAAAAACTTGGCCGCGAAGGGCTCTTAATTGCACAACTGAAAGAAAAAAGTTCCAACTACAATTTCGAATGTCCATCCCTTTCATTATAGGTTTGTCGTCTACATTAGGTGTTATGAGCATCTATTCTGCACAGATAGTCCTGTTTTTCACTATGCAGCATGCTATGGATTATGGATCTCCCTAGGATAATTTGCTTGCTACTTACAACAATATGTTGTCTTCCTTAATTAATTAAGGGTTTTGGAACTTCAAATATAACAAGAAGACACTCTGGAGCCGATCCTTAATGGAAAAGCACTGCTTGACTCGTGGTCCTGGTAAGCAAAGGACATTTCTTTGGTAAGCGAGGAATATTTCTGTTGTGGTCTGACTGAAACTACACATATTGACATGCATTCTGTTCTGTGGAACCTTCTCTGATCAAGACTTCATCAGAATGCTTGATGTTCTTTCTAGGTATGAGTTTCATGTCCAAGGTTATCGCTAGCTTATGTTTTTCTTTGTTTATTCACCGTGCGCTATCTCGTTGAAATAGTTGATTGTTAAACGGAGTCGGTTGACAAAGGAGCGGTTACGATCCTGTCACGTTAGGCCAACCTTACTTGTAGTGCAAGGCTGTTGTATTCCTAATCAAATTGTAAAACCCTAGATGTATTCTGATGCATATATATATAGAGCCACGCCTACACTTGAGAGGTACGGCACAATCCAATCTAGTCTACCGTTTTTTACATGGTATCAGAGCAACCCGCTCCTTTATCAAACCATGGCTCCAAGCACTTCGTCGTCGTCCGTCGCTCCCTTCAACATCACACAAGCCCTGGGTGCAGCGATCACGATCAAACTTGATCAGGACAACTACCTCATGTGGAGGGCTATGGCTTTGCCTGCTCTCTACAGCTACGATCTCTACAGCTTCGTAGATGGGAAAACGGAGCCACCGCCCAAGAAGATTCCGGCCGCCGCTGGTGGCTCTGCCACAGTGGATAACCCTGAGTATGCCGTATGGTTCCGGACGGATCAGCAGATCCTCAGCGGACAGAGAGCATCTCTGACCCCAACGGTGATGGGGCATGTGCTGCTCCTCGACACAGCAGCGCAAGTATGGGCGGCTCTTGAGCGCACGTTCGCATCTCGGTCCAAGGCGAAGGTCATCCAGCTTCACTCGTCGTTGGTGAAACCGAAGAAGAGAGACATTTCCATGTCTGATTACTTCCATCATGTGAAGAAGATTGCCGATACTATGGCGACAATCGGCAATCCCCTTGGTGATTCGGAGATCATCTCCTACATACTCGCCGGACTTGGCGATGACTATGACAACTTCACCACGTCGATCTCGGTGATTGCATCGAAGGGTGATGATGATTTCACACTCAACGATCTTTACGGACACACGGTCGCGTACGAGGCACGCAACGGTGAGCGCGTGTCCAACGGGTCTCCTCAGTTTCAACACTCCGCCAATAACACATCGCGTGGAGGAAGTCGCGGCGGCGGCCGTGGACGTGGCGACGGTGGCGGCCCCGGCTATGCAGGCGGCCGCAGCTACAACGGCGGCAACTATGGAGGAGGCCATGGAGGAGGCTATGGTGGCGGTCGCAATGGAGGCGATCGGGACAACTTCGGGCGTGGCAACGCCCAAGGAGGAGGAGGACGTGGTCGTGGCGGAAAATCCACGTGCCAAATCTGTGGTGTCTACGGACACCATGCACTCCGCTGCTACTCTCGGTTCAACCATGCCATACAACCAGAGACCTCAAATCGGGCGGCCAACTACTCCAACTCCAGCGATGCCGCTGAACCAGTCTGGTACATGGACTCTGGAGCGACCGATCACATGACCAATGATATGGACCGTCTCCATGTTCAAGAAAACTACAAGGGTCACGATCAGATCCAAGTAGCAAATGGTACGCATATTCCTATCTTACACGTTGGTGAATCTTCTCTATCTGGTTCAAATCAATCTTCCTTACGCTTAAAAAATGTGCTTCATGCTCCCCATATTAGTAAAACTCTTGTCTCAGCCAATAAACTTGCTTGTGATAATGATTGCTTCGTTGAACTTCATCCTGATTCCTTTTTTGTCAAGGATCGCACCACGAGGGAAACTCTGCTACACGGTAGAGCTCGAGATGGCCCATACCCTGTGCCGCATACACGTCTCTGCCAAGCACACCTCACCACTCCATCCAAGGATATATGGCACAGGCGCCTCGGTCATCCCACGTCAACCATCGTTCAAGCCATCATTGCCGCCAATAAGTTAGCTTCGTCCACAAATAAAGAATTAGCTGAGCATGTTTGTGACGCATGCCAACAAGCAAAAGTTCATCAACTTCCCTATGAATTATCCAATAGATTTTCTACCCTTCCCCTAGAGTTGGTTCACACGGATGTGTGGGGACCGGCTGTCAAGTCTTCTAGTGGTTTTAGTTATTGTGTAAGTTTTTTGGACGACTTTAGCAAATTCACGTGGGTGTACCTATTAAAACACAAGTCCGATGTTGAACACGTTTTCTATCAGTTCCAAAAACAAGTTGAGAGATCTCTTGGCGTTAAAATTCACTCTGTTCAATCCGATTGGGGAGGCGAATACCAAAAATTGCATCGATATTTTCAGGATACAGGCATCGCTCATCGCATCTCATGTCCCCATACCCACCAACAAAACGGTGCAATCGAAAGAAAGCACCGCCATCTTGTTGAAACCGCCCTTCCTCTTCTTGCTCAAGCCTGCGTCCCTATCCGTTTTTTGGATTATGCAATTCTTACTGCCTGCTATTTAATTAATCGAATGCCTAGTCGTGTTATTCACAATGCAACACCGGTTACAAAATTATTCAGGATTCCTGTTCGGTATGATGTTTTACGAGTTTTCGGGTGCTCCTGTTGGCCGAATCTCCGCCCTTATCAAAACCGAAAGCTCTCGTTTCGTTCAACCCGGTGCGTTTTTCTCGGATATAGTCCCGATCACCTAGAATTCAAGTGTCTCGATCGAGCTACTGGTCGCATCTATGTCTCCCGCGATGTGGTTTTCGATGAAACAATTTATCCCTTTTTAGTGATTCCACCTCCCGTGAGTCTCAACCAACAGAAGATTTACTTCTTCTTCCAGAACCAGTTGAAGATCCATCAACGTGTGATGATATGAACTGTGCTACTAATTTGGCTCCTAGTTCTTCTGTTTCAGGTGCTCTAGAGGACCACACCGACCGCGCCATACATGGCGTACATGCGCCACCTCATGTCGATCAGGAGGCACCAGCCCATGCAGACTTGGAGCACCAGCACGCTGCTTCCCATGATGCGGACTCAAACGCGGAGACTTCCACACCGCCCACTCCGCCGAACCCATCACGTGAGCTTGCCCGTAACGCTGACACTGCGTTTCCCGGTTCCTCTTCAACTCCGGCATCTGCTCCCATTGCTCATCAGATGCGTACCAGGTTGAAGGACAATGTTGTTAAGCTTGTCCGATTGTTTGAAGGCGTCATTCGGTATGATCCAACCAAGCGCACCTTTGCTGCTGAACCGGTTTCTCATCACGAGGCTCTCACCATTCCCGCCTAGAAAGATGTCATGGACGCCGAGTTTGCAGCTCTTCGTCTCAACAATACTTGGCGCCTTGTGGAACCACCACCTGGCCATCACATCGTTGGATGCAAGTGGGTTTATAAACTCAAGCAGAAGCCAGATGGAACAATTGATCGTTACAAGGCGCGTCTCGTCGCCAAGGGGTTCACCCAACGTGCTGGCATTGACTACACGGATACCTTCTCTCTGGTGGTTAAACCAACAACAGTTCGTTTGATATTGTCTATCGCCATCTCCCGCAGCTGGGCTATTCAACAAGTGGATGTTCAAAATGCCTTTATCTACGGAGATATTCGGGAGGAGGGTGTATATGTCTCAACTGCCGGGCTACATTGACCCTGATCATCCTCACCATGTGTGTAGGCTCCAGAAATCTCTTTACGGACTGAAACAGGCACCCCGAGCGTGGTATTCAAAACTAAGTGCTCAGCTACAGTCTCTTGGATTCACTCCCTTCAAAGCCGACACTTCCCTGTTCATTTTCCTTGACTCACGAGTCACCATTTATATGTTGATCTGCGTGGATGACATCATCATAGCTGGCTCTTGTCATCAGGCTGTAGACATGCTTCGTGAGAAGCTCCGTGCCTCCTTTGCTGTCAAGGATCTTGGGGATCTCTCCTACTTTCTTGGAGTAGAAGTGACGAGACTAGCTGATGGGATAGCATTAACTCAGTCCAAATATGCCGCTGATTTGCTCCAGAAAGTAAATATGCAGAATTGCAAGGGGAGTGCGACGCCGATGTTGGCTTCTGATAAACTCAGCAAAACTGTCGGTACCTTGTTATCTGAAGACAAGGCGTTTATTTACAGAAGCACAGTGGGGGGTTTGCCGTACCTGTGCTTGACACGTCCGGACATCTCCTTCTCTGTAAACAAAGCATGTCAATTTCTCTCTGCTCCAACAGATGCACATTGGTCGGCCTTCAAACGAGTGTTACGCTATGTGAAGGAAACAATGCAGGTTGGGCTCAGCATATGTCGCTCTACATCCACAGAATTAAGTGTGCATACTGACGCAGACTGAGCCGGCTGCCCTGACGATAGAAGGTCAACCGGTGGCTATGTGATATTCTTCGGACCCAACCTGGTATCATGGAGTTCTCAAAAACAACCAACGGTCAGTCGATCGAGTACCGAAGCGGAGTATAAAGCCATAGCAAATGGCACGACAGAGGTGACATGGCTACAATCAGTTCTGCGAGAACTAGGTGTGTTTCAGGCTCAAGCTCCAGTTTTGTGGTGCGACAATTTAGGTGCAACATTTCTCACAGCTAATCCCGTATTCCATGCTCGCACAAAGCACATTGAAATTGATTTTCATTTTGTGTGAGAGAAAGTGTTAGCGGGAGCATTGAGAGTTCAGTTCATCTCTACACATGATCAGATTGTTGACATATTCACCAAGGCTCTTGGAAAGGAACGTTTGATCGATTGAAGTATAAACTAAATTTGGTTAGCCCCTGTTCGGATCGAGGGGGGCTGTTAAACGGAGTCGGTTGACAAAGGAGCGGTTACGAACCTGTCACTTTAGGCTAACCTTACTTGTAGTGCAAGGCTGTTGTATTTCTAATCAAGTTGTAAAACCCTAGATGTTATTATATATAGAGCCACGCCTACCCTTGAGAGGTACAGCACAATCCAATCTAGTCTACCGTTTTTTACATCGATAACTAACTGCAATATAGCATATTTTCTAGATGTTACAGCTTTTGAGATGGGCCCTGTTTGTTCGTCGCAAAAATGATAGGCCATATTTTCTGTATGGTTTCTCTTAATTCCTGATAAATATACCTTTGGTATTCTTATTTTTTCGCGAAACAACCATATTATTTGGACATCGAGCTTATCAGAAATAATTATTTATTTTCCTCGGGGAACCTTATAGCTCAGGTGCAAGTCTCATCAGAGGTTCCAGCTTGTGAGGGTCCAACAAAAGAAAGAAATAAGTAGCTTGGATGGCGATTGTTACTTGTGATATTATGGCAGGTCGGCATTAGGTTGATTAGACATGCTGCTTATTGGACATTCCATTCAGCCAAAAGTTAAAGTGAGATAACCAACAATAAATCTGCCCTTTCTAGAAATCATGAGAGAGGTTATACCAAACATGGCAAGTCATTGGCACTGAACAGCTCTTTGCAAGACATCATGATGCAAAGAATGTGATCTAAGTCGCTCACATATGCTAGAGTGGTTAGCACCTGATATGTTGCAGGTCTGCTAGGACCAGGGGTAAACATGAGATATTGTCACGCTTCTTATTGCTGTAGACCATGGAGATTGGTAGTATCTTTCTAGTGTTAAACGTTTTGAAATCTATACATATAGTGTATGGTGTAGTACACCATCCCTCTACGTATCCCCTCTATATAGCTCTTTGTACCCCTATAACACGTACCCGGCGTGCCTCCCACGAGGCTATGATCGTTTCCCCAAACCAAAGCTTCAACATGGTATCAGAGCATGTCGCTTCCTTTAAATTCATGTTTTCTTAATTAAACCATGTCTTTTATTTTATAAGTCCAATTTGCCTCAAATTTGTTTCTATAGTTTTGAAAAACATTATCTTTTAAATGAAACCATTTTGTGTTGTTTCCAACACAATTTAAATATGAAATTTCAAATATGGATTTTTAATTTAAAAAGGCACTTTATGTTTATTAAAAATAGGGTTTAATAGATCCTTTTTGGATAAGATGATATTTTAGGAAAGTAACTTGGGTTTTATTATTGGGTTGAAAGGCATTGCAATATTATTTCTTGCAAAATATTATTGTTGACACTACTAGGAAAATGGCTATAGGAGTGATGATACCCGTGACGCACATAACATTTGGCGCGTCACGCCTATTACCCGCGGCGCACCGCGTTTCTGCGCGTCGCGCCTAAAGGCATAGCCGCGGCGCACCGAACAAAAGGCCCGTCGCGCGTATGTGTGGGGCCGGGGTGGCGAGCCTCCGAGGCATACCCGCGACGCACCCATCTAGCGGCACGTCACGGCTATGTTGGGTAGCCGCGGCGCACACGCCAGTGGTGCGTCACGGCTATCTTTTCCACGGGTGGCATCTATAGCCGTGACGCACCGCTGTAACGTGCGCCGCGCGTACCAAACATAGCCGTGACGTGCCGAGTAGGATGTGCGCCACGGCTATTAGCGGACATAGAAGTAGATCGAGGGGCGCTGTTTTTCTTCTTCTCCCCGTTCGATCCCCTCCCCGTTCGCCGCCACACCCATCTCGCCACCGTAGACGCGCACCGCTGCTGCCGTCCACCTCTCGATCTGAACCACCGCGCCGCTGCTGCCGTCCACGACAGGGAGGAGGAGGAGGAGGGGGAGTCGCGCCGCTGCTGCCGTCCACGATCAGAAGGAGGAGCGGGAGTCGCGCCGCCGTCGACGACAAGGAGGAGGAGGAGCCACGCCGTCTTCCCCAGCGAGCACGACTACACCGAGCAGTTCGCCCTCGACGCCAAGTCCGACGAACAAAGGTGCGCCGCCCCCTAGTCCTCTCCCTCCCCTTCTCCTCGATCCCGCCCCTAGCTAGATGGCTTGTAGGAACTCTGATTCCTTCATTGTTCTTGCTGTGTTCTTTAAAGAGTCACTTAGGGGTGCAAATCCTAGAACCTAGTGCCCAGCAATCATGTGCTAGATGTGCTTGTTAACTTACTATCCATTTCCTCTTGTTGGTGGATTTCTTCAAGGCAGATAAAGCATTTCCACTTAGGCCAGAACATTAATAAACTTTGGTGGATCAAGTCAAACTCAGAAATCAAGTTGATGAGAGATAGGAGAGGCTCTACCATTTCCTTTTAGGGGATATTCAGTCTTACACACTATCAGTTCAGTATTGGATGGAGAAATTTCTCTAATTATATACAAATATAGATAGGGAGTGTGTAAGACAAACTCCTGTAGTTAGTTTTGCATGCTGCTATAGTTAGTCGTGCTTGCTCTTGTGATTAGGAGAGGCTCTACCATTTCTCTTGAATTATGCCTGTGAAATTCATTTCTGGCATCTCTATTTTTTCAGCAGTTGTGGTATCTTGACTTAACAATCATGTGCTAGATGTGCTTGTTAACTTACTATCCATTTCCTCTTGTTGGTGTTCATCTGATAAGAACAATTGCTTCCATCTTGATTAAGCCTCTGGCCAGTGATGCAAAGCCTGAGGCCCAAGTTTAAGAACAAATGCTAGATTTGATCATTATAATTCCCAGTGATGAACTTTAGCATAGCACTTCTATTCCTGGGGCTTGTTGGTGATGGATGGTGTGTAGTTAACAACCTGGGGCTTGTTGGTGATGGATGGTTTTGTGCTTGTGGTCTACTTGCTCCTCAGCCCTGCTCCTCCACTAGTTCAAAAATGATGTTGCTTGTTGAAAAATGCTGCTGCTTTTGTTTGCTGCTTGTTCCTGAGAATTTGCTACTGATGTTGCTTTTGTTTGTTTGGCAGGTACTGGTGTTGGTACTGGTAATATAGTTTTGATGGATAAAAAATGATCTTCTAGGACTGGTGCTGGTGTTGTAGGACTGGTGCTGGTACTGGTGTTGGATAAAATTTTGCAGATAATAAAAATTGTGCTGGTGTTGGCCTAAAGAATCTGTCCGGCCATCGAGCCGTTTAAAACTTTGCAGGGAATTCAAATGAGTTGCCCATTTTCGCCGAAATGTTGATTAATTTCCGTTTCGGCGAGAATCGGGCACTCTAGTGTTAGAAAATTAGCAAAGGTCATGCCGAAATTTTCCCGTGAATTTAGGACTTAGCCGTTACAACACAATGATAATCATGCTCTCTGTTACAACACAATGATAATCCTAGTTTCCTTTTCTTAATTAAAAGGAATCCTTGTTTTGTGATAGCTATGCTCCTCTAACCTCTATGTGTACTTTCTTAATTAAATAGAACATGGCTTGCGAAGTATGTCGGTCTCGATGTGCCGAAGGACGATTCACGGGGGCTTCTTTTATGCTTCAACTCCACGACGGTGACGTTGATTCGTTGGTAATTAACAATTCTTTTTATGTTAACTTGTTCTTTCGTTTTACTATCTAGCTTGAGACTTGTGTTTATTAACAAAATATTCTTTATATTTCTTTTTTAGATTCTACCATGCAATATTCGCGAAGAATTCAACGAGTTAGTTGGCTGTAACGTTGATTTCAATGTTCACGGGACCACCTACATTCTTCGAGTGAAAAAAGAAAGAACGAAGACCTACTTCTGCGGGCATGCATTGCAGGCTCTCATCGCCACGTACAATTTAAGCGGACGTGATTACATTCACTTCTCCATGGAAGGACCGCAACCTCGCATCAAAATTGTGTATATGGGCGGGATTGCGAGCGAGGATGGCGGGAGTGAGGAGGAAACTGAGAACACCGAGGATATGGACACTGAGGATGATATGGACGAGGAGGACCCATGGAAACATGTGGTGGTTGCTCAAAGAGCGAATCTTAGCGAGTTTGAGAAGGACCGTGTCCTTCAGAAACTTGCCCAGATAGATAGCTACATCGGGTCCCCTTTCGTGCATCGCATCACCAACACTAACGTCTCCAATGGACATGTCATGGTATGTTTCTTAACACTTTCTTATTCGTATAGTTGCTTATGTTCTTAACACTTTCTTATCCGGTATTTGACATTGTGCTTTTATTCTTTCTTGGAATTGTGTGTTGTAGAAAATACCTTTGGCGGTAGCGGACAGTGCTGGCATGGAGCATATGGGTACCATTGGAGTACGCCGTGGAGAATCAGGACCTGTCACCGTAGTTCCGATCACCAGGGATAACGCTGATGGTCGGGTCATCCTCAACTCTCAAGCATGGAGGCAGTTCCATTCCGCAAGAGGTGGTATGGAGGTTGGCCGAGCTATTCTGATCACCATGAGGGATAGTGACATCGCCAACTTGGACATGATGATGGTGATCGACTACATCCGCGCCCGCTAGATAGATTATGTGGTGATGATCGAAAATATGTAATATGGTTGTTTTCGAGACTAACTCCTGCATTTATTAGTAGTATATATGTTTGTTTTCTAGACTATGTAATATTTCTGCTATGAAAATTTATTCTATCAATTGCATACCTGTGTTTGAGCTATTGATATTCTTCTGTATTTTGTGTACTGACATTCTTCTGTATTTGAGCTGTATATACCTGTATAAATACGGTACTGCCATTTTTAAAAAATACAGCATAGAATAGCCGTGACGCACCTAAATTACTAGCCGTGGCGCACCTTCGGAGTTACCCGTGACGCGCCACGCAATAGCCGCGGCGCACCGTGCCCGTGCGTCACGGGTATCAATAGGCGCAGCGCACCTGCTAGGTGCGTCACGGATAAACCAATAGGCGCGGCGTGATAGCCGTGACGCGCCCTGGTGCGTCACGGATAAGCGAATTGGTGCGTCACGGGTAAGTTTTTTCCTAGTAGTGTGAAAACATTTGAAATACTAGAAGTACTGCTGAACCATTGAAATCACATAAATACTTTTGGTCTCTAAAATAATTTTGTGGCCTAGGATATTATCAAAGGCGATAATCCCCTATTTTTAAATACCATTAAAACATTTTTGAAAACAAGGTTTTAAATTGAGACCATTTTTTAAATAGATAATAGCCCCTTTTGTATAATTTGAAGTACTTGTCAAATAATTATTTTGAAGAAACTTTGAGGGTTTATGAAATAGAGGCTCAAATGGATTTAGAAATTCCAACACTTATGAAAAGCTATACTCCCTCTGATCCCAAAAGAGTGTCGCTGGTAGGTATAAAATTGTACCTAGGAGGTTCATTTTTTCCGACACTTAAAATGGACGGGAGGGGTAATATTTTTTTTGTGTTGTGTTTTATTTGTTTTTTGGGGGCTTGCATTCGCAGATTTTTTTTTTTTTTTGATATTTTTGAATTTTTCCAAAATTCAGGGATGTTACAAAGAGACTTTTAAACCCTATAAAAATTGTATTAGGACTACATAATAATCGTACAAAGTTCACACTGGTAAAAATTAGAAATAGATCCGAACACTTTATTTCTCAAGAGTAGTTCTCTTACATTTATAGACAAACAAATACTAGTGGAGTATCTACAAGCAACCTGGATGAAAGAGCCATGATGCAGAGAAATCCATAATCACATTTGGTGGGCTTGTAGTCTTGGATCTCATGTTGAACACCTCACCATTGTTAATAAAATAAATAGCATCTGCATGTACTTCATCACGTGCAAAAAGAGATTTGCTGAAGCGTTTGCTGAGGAAAAGCGCATGTCCATGTATCCCGTCAGTCACGGGCACCCAAGTCCTTGCACGGATGTCCGCCTCGAAAACCTCCACTTTGCGAGTGAAGCTGTGACGACAAGGAAGATGTTCCAGTTGTCGCCTCACCATAAGTAGCTTCCCACACGATTCGACCAAGTACCAGATGGTGACGATGTGCCCAACGGCAGCGGGTTTCTCGTCGTCGTGTCCGAAGTGCATACCGTCGTTGACTATGTAGTCGCCAGTTCTCTTTCTCAGTGCGTCTTTCTTCTTAACATTAACACTCTGGTTTTTTATGACGCTGTTGATACTGGTAACCTTTGGTATGCCCTCGCTATTAGAGTTGACGCCAAAGGAGATGAGGTCCTCATCCTGTGTTATCCCATAGAGTTTGTTGTCTTGAAGAAACGCAACATCGATGATACGGGTGAAGGGTCTTGATCTTGGCGGGGGTAACCACACATCTTTGCCTGGTTTCAGTAAGATGATGGGGTGGTTACGGTTGTTGGTCCTTACGGCAATCAGACCGTCAAGGCCTGACTGCAGGAGCACCTTGTGGATCGCAAAGGTTTTGGAGACGTTGCTGCCGATGATTGCGTCTAGCTCTGGGAGTGGCATCCTTGCCTTTGAAAAAGGATTAAACAGCGTGTAGCTATGCGTGTTGGTCTGAGCATCAGTGGTGTCGAAGGCGAGCCAGCCATCAGTGGAGCCAATGCAGCTGTCATGCTCCGGGAAGCGGAGGATTTCATGGACGCCGCCATGAGGGGGGAGATGCAAAAGTCTGATCCGGAGCGCGGCCATGGGCAGCGTTCCTGGACAGGGGATCGAACGCCAGGAACGACACACCGCTCGAAAGCGAGCGTGGTCGGCGGGGGAAGGGAGGCCAGCAATGACCATATGTAGGAGATCTTGCGGGAGATCGGACCACGCCGAAACAGAGGCCATCGATCTAGGTACGTACGTGATAGTACTCGATCAAGTTTTTTTTTTTTCTTGACAATCTCGATCCAGCTAGTTACTATGCAGCAGGAAAAGAAATATAGATCGCGCTAGATTAGTTTGGAGGTTTGGGTCCGGAGCGGAAAACGAGTTCCGGCCTGAACCTTGTCGGATACGAGAAGGAAACGTGGTGTTGCTAAATTAGTTTGGAGGTTAGTTGGACAGCACTGGGCGTCACCCGGGGGATAGAAAATTTTCATCCCCCGGTCCCCTGCTTGACACGTGTCCCATTTTTTTTGGACAAATCCCGCTTTTGCTTCCCATAGCAAAAAAAAGTCCCGCTTTTGCTCCCCGTAGCAAAAAAAAGTCCCGCTTCGCCGGCGACTCGCCGGAGTTACTGTAGCAAAATTTTTTTTTCTACAGTAGCAAAAAGTCGATTCCGCCGGAGCCGTCACCGGAGACTTTTGCTCGCCGGAGGAATAACAGAGCAAAAAAATTATACTAAGAAAGCAAAAAAAAACCGTATTGTAGCAAAAAAATTAGTCTATTAGAGCAAATAATCGGACCTCGCCGGAATTGTGGTAGCAAAAAATTTGTACAAAAAAAGCAAAAAAATTACACAAAAGTAGCAAAAAAAAAAATGGTCTCCTGGGAGCATCATCTGCACACTGCCCCATCACCCAAATCTACGTGAGTGAGCAGGACGCTGGAGCGGCTCGCCGCCTCAGACCCACCCCATCCCCAAATCGAGGATGGCGCTGGAGCGACCAGCCGATGCCGCCGCCGAGCATCTCCCAGACGACGACGACATGCTCCCGGGAGATCCTGCTCCGCCTCTCGCCACAACCCTCCTCCCTCCCGCGCGCACCACCGGAAGCCGAGGAGAAAACCCCAGCGACGGCGACTCGGGGGAGAACCGGCGGCGGCGCGGCCATCCTCTCCGGCGACGCAGCTGCGGACGCTCCTCTCGCACGGACAGAACGATGCGTGGCTGTGCTGCTGAGGAGCTCCTCGGCGCAGGGTTGCTTGTTCGGGCAGAGCTTGTCACAGAATGTGAAGATGGAGGCAGGGCTATGGAGCTCGTCGCCGACGAGGGGCGGCCGACCATGATGCCAGGTCGAACAGACCACCGGGCGGCGGAGGGGCCAGAGAGGACGGTGGCGCGACGGTGGGAGTCTACCGGGGCGCGGCGGCGTGTCCCTGCTAGCACGCGGCGACGGATCTGGACAGAGGAAAGGAGTTCCTGGAGGAGAAAGCATGGGGTGGGGCCTAGGCTGTTTTCAGCCGCGGACGCGACGCCAGCAAGGCGGGGGATTGAAACGTGCAATCCCCCGGATGGTTCCCAGCGTTTTCCTTAGTTTTAGGACAACGCTGGGCGTCCCCCGGGGGATGGAGAATTTCCATCCCCGCATTCCCGTGACGACACGTGTCACTTTTGCCCAAAAATCTGTATTCTGTTCTGTGTAGCAAAAATACCCCCCACTTTTGCTCTTATGTAGCAAAAAACGATTCATTCAAAAATTAGAGAAAAATCTCAGACCTCGCCGGAGTTACTGTAGCAAAAATATCATGCTACTGTAGCAAAATTAATTCGTCGGAGACAAACTTTCGCCGGCGATCGCCGGAGAACTCCCCCCCCCCCCCCCACAAACTCATAACAAATAAGTTGTACTATTATAGCAAAAAAAGAATTATTGTAGCAAAATAATTATTCTATTATAACAAAAATTTGACATCGCCGGAGACATCACCGGAGTTCTAGTAGGAAAAAATTGACAAAAAATAGCAAAAAAAAATGAGTCCGTAGCAAAAAAAAATTGCCGTTGGGAGCATCGCCCGATGCCGTAGGGAGCTTCACCGAGCGCCGTCAGGAGCATCGCCAATCGCCGTTGGGAGCATCGCCAATCGCCGTCTGGAGCACCGCTGCCCAAGATTGGTAGAAACACATCTGGCCGTCGGTAGCTGCGCCGCCCAAGTTGGTAGCACCACCGCTGGCCAGTGGGGGCACCACCGCATGCCGCAACCTAGCGATGTCCACCCGCCAGCGGAGCTCCGGTATGAGTAGCGGGAGGGCACGGAGGAGCCGTGCAACGCTCCGGTAGGAGCACCAGGGGACGGCGCGGAGGAGCCGGGCGGCTCTCCGGTAGGACCTTTGGCATGGGAGTACCGTACACCCCGAGACCACGGTTGCTGCCCCCCCCCCCCCCCCCAGGAGCAACGCCGCTGGCCGGAGCGGCAGGTGAGGGTGCGGCGACGGTGGCCGGAGCGCGGCGACGGTAGGAGCTCGATCCAGGACTGCGAGGGCTCGCCGCCGGACGTGGGGGCCGACGGGGCCACCACCCGCTGCGCCACGTGCGTCATGGGAGCCGCCGCGCCAGCTCCTGCGGTCCGCATGGTGGAGGTGCCATGGGGCTGCACCGTCGGATCATCGACGCGCCCGTGCTAGTAGCAGCGCCGACGCGCGGGATGGGCATCGAGCGATGTGAGAGAGAGACAAGGTAGCGGATAAGCTTGGAATAGGGAAAGAAACGAGTGGATAGCAGTGTCCAGCGATAGGTGCGGACCGAACGTGGGATACGTCATGTACTGACGTGGGCGAGCGGGAGCGACCCGGAGGATCATCCCCCGGATGATTTGAAGCATTTCCCTTAGTTTTATGTTCCGTATATGCGCTTCAACGTGTGTTGTATGTTGTGCGCTCGAATCAACCAAAAACTGCAGCTGCGCTACGGAATATTTCGTAATTCATATGTACGGAATATTTATACTGCATAATACTCCATCATTTTTAGTTTACAAGGCCTCTCACCAAAGATCCGTATTTCTACTGGAAGATAGCTAGGACGTGATACCCTTGCTCACTTGCCTGATCTGATGCATGCTATCGACGAATATTTGGTGGCATCCTCGCTGATAATATCACTAGTGGAAACAACCCCTATCGTCCAGGGCGCAAAATTCCATTCATCCCGGTTGCACAAAAATCCGGGACCAATGCTATACATTGGTCTCGGTTTTTGCGCCAGCGGAAGCAGAAATCACCTGAGGGCGTCGGTCCCGGTTCGTGGGGAGGCATTGGTCCCGGTTTGTGGCATGAACCGGGACCAATGCCTCGCCACAGGCCATGTGGCACGCGCATGGGCATTGGTCCCGGTTCACCTTCCCCTACATATACTCAGGGGCGGACCCATGTAGGAGCTAGTGGGGGCCTTGGCCCCCACTCAAATTCTGGAAATTCAATAGAATACGTTCATTTTTAGAAGAAAAATGTTCAAAAAATGTGAACTTATAGAAGAAATGCCCCCAGAGTCATACAGTGTGCCCCCTCTCAAATATTTTTCGGGGTCTGCCCCTGCATATACTGCCTCACATCCCCCCTTCTCTTTTTTTTTCTTGGAGGAGTGAGAGAGGTGGGTGTTAGTGTGTGTTATTTTACTATGCACACGAGGTGTTCGACGAAATACCCGAGCCACACATAAGCTCACTGAAAATGGTATCTTTGACCGAGGTTAACAAACTTATTTTTTTCATCTGTAATTGATACATAAAAAAGTAATATTTGTCGATGTACTGTGGTCATTTCTCTATTGAATATGTTATTGTAATGTTTTTTGATAAACTTAATTATACGATGTAGATGGATGCACGGCAGCGATGGATGTACGGTGACCTACGCACTTCCGAGTATATGGCAGGCCTGAATGCATTTCTCGTTGTAGCTCAGGCGAACAGAGATAATGGCTTTATGTGTTGCCAATGTGTTGATTGTCGGAACGTCAGGGAGCACTCTTCCTCAAGAATCCTTCACGGCCACCTACTTCGGAGAGGTTTCATGCCCAGCTATAATTGCTGGACCAAGCATGGAGAAAGAGGGCCGGGGTTGTGATGGAAGACAATGAAGAAGAAAAAGAAGAAGATCCTTTGTTCCCTGAATACGGTGATACTGCAATGGAAGACAATGAAGAAGAAGGAGGTGATAAAGAACAGGCATCAGAAGAGCCCGATGATGATCTTGGCAGAGTTATTGCTGATGCAAGGGAAGACTGTGAAAGTGAATTGGAGAGGTTGAAGCTGGACAACATGTTACAGGATTACAAAAAGTTGTTGTACCCAAATTGCGAAGATGGTAGCACAAATCTCAGTACCACACTGGAGTTGCTGAAATGGAAGGCATAGAACGGTGTGACTGACAAGGCATTTGAGAGTTTACTTCATTTAATGAAGCCGAAGCTTCCAAAGGATAACGAATTGCCTAAGAGTACGTACGAAGCAAAGAAATCTCTCTGCCCTCTAGGATTAGATGTGCAGAATATACATGCATGCATTAATGACTGCATCCTCTACCGGGGTGAGAAGTACGAGAATTTGGATGAATGTCCGGTATGCACTGCACTGTGGTATAAGATCAGAGCAGATGACCCTGGTGATGTTGACGGCGAGCCCCCCCCCCTCCCCCGCGTAAGAGGGTTCCTTCTAAGGTGATCTAGTATTCTCCTATAATACCACAATTGAGTTTAGAAACAAAGAGCATGCTAGGTTGTTGCGATGGCACAAAGAAGACCGTAAGAAAGACGGAAAGTTGAGACACCCCGCCGATGGATCGTAGTGGAGAAAGATCGAGAGAGACTTCCCGGACTTTACAGGAGAGGCGAGAAACTTATGGTTTGGTCTAAGTATAGATGGCTTTAATCCTTTTGGAGAGCAGAGCTCCAGTCATAGCACCTGGCCCGTAACTCTATGTATGTACAACCTTCCTCCTTGGTTGTGCATGAAGCGCAAGTTCATTACGATGCCAGTTCTCATCCAAGGCCCGAGGCAACCTGGCAACGACATTGATGTGTATCTAAGGCCATTAGTGGAAGAACTATTACAATTGTGGGGCAAACCATGTGTACGTGTGTGGGATGAGAACGAACAAAAGCCATTTGACCCACGGGCGTTGCTTTTCGTAACCATCAATGATTGGCCTGCTCTTAGTAAGATTTCCGTACATACAAACAAGGGATACAATACATGCACACACTACTTAGATAAGACTGGCAATGTTTATTTGGATAAATGTAAAAAGGTTGTATACCTGGGGCATCGTAGATTTCTTCCGATCAAGCATCCCGTAAGAAAGAAAGGAGGGAAGCATTTCAGAGGTGAGGCAGATAACCGGAAAAGCCCGACCTCCGTAGTGGTAATGATTTATTCGATATGGTCAAGGATCTAAAAGTAATCTTTGGGAAGGGTGATGGAAGCCAACCTGTTCTGAACGGCCCTGGTAAGCGTGCACCCATGTGGAAGAAGAAATCTATATTTTGGGAGCTACCCTATTGGAAAGTTTTAGAGGTCCGGTCTTCAATCGACGTGATGCACGTGACAAAAAATCTTTGCGTCAACCTGCTATGCTTCCTGCGCGTGTATGGGAAGTCAAAAGATACGCCAGAAGCACGGGGGGACCAGCAACGTATGAAAGATCCAAGCAACAAGAACACGGATACATGGCGCCATTACTTAAGCAGCTACACTCTTACTAAAGCAGAGAAGGAAATATTTTTTGAAGTCCTTTATAGTATCAAGGTTCCGTCTGGCTTCTCGTCGAATATAAAGGGGATAATAAACATGGCAGAGAAAAAATTCCAAAACCTGAAGTCTCATGACTGCCACGTGATTATGACGCAGTTGCTTCCAATTGCATTGAGGGGGCTTCTACCGGAAAATGTTCGAGTACCCATTGTGAAGCTATGGGCATTCCTCAACGCAATATCTCAGAAGGTAATCGATCCAGACATTCCGGCAAGATTACAGAGGGATGTGGTCCAGTGTCTTGTTAGTTTTGAATTGGTGTTCCCACCATCCTTCTTCAACATTATGACTCATCTCCTGGTTCACCTATGTGAAGAGATTCATATTCTCGGTCCGGTATTTCTACACAATATGTTCCCCTTTGAGAGGTTCATGGGAGTCTTGAAGAAATATGTTCATAACCGTTCTAGGCTAGAAGGAAGCATCTCGAAGGGCTATGGAACAGAGGAGGTCATTGGGTTCTGTGTTGACATATTCCCTGACCTTAAGACGATTGATGTTCCTGAATTGCGGCATGAGGGTAGACTGAGGGGAAAAGGAACGCTGGGAAAGAAAACAATGATACCCAGGGACGGGCATTCTTTCACTAAAGCACACTACACAGTTCTACAAAATTCTATCTTCGTGGCTCCGTATCTCGAGGAACACAAGAATATTGTACGCTCCACAAACCCGGGGAAGGATGACTCATGGATTAAACGCAAACACATGGAGACTTTCGGAAGTTGGTTGCAAACACATCTTATAAATGACACCACTGTTGAAGATCAGCTCTACATGTTGGTCGGGTCACCATCTTCGACTATTGAGAGTTTTCAAGGGTATGAGATAAATGGGAATACATTTTACACGATCTCCCAAGATAAGAAGAGCACCAACCAAAACAGTGGTGTCCGCTTTGATACAACAAACGAGAATGGAAAAAAAATGACACATACTATGGTTACATAGAGGAGATATGGGAACTTGACTATGGACCTTCTTTTAAGGTCCCTATGTTCAAGTGCAAATGGGTCAACCTGAATGGAGAAGGGGTAAAGGTAGACCCGCTTTACAGAATGACAACAGTGGATCTCAACAATATTGGTTACAATGACGAACCATTCGTCCTAGCCAATGATGTGGCTCAAGTCTTCTATGTGAAGGACATGTCCTCCAGACCGAAAAAAGAAAAAATAAGCAAACAAATACATCATACGATGAGCTGAAGCGTCACATAGTTCTTTCAGGAAAAAGAAACATCGTGGGAATCGAGGACACGACAGACGTGTCAGAAGATTATAATAAGTTTGTTGAAATTCCACCCTTCATAGTGAAAGCTGACCCAACCATCCCTTTAAATAATGAAGATGCTCCATGGTTACGGCCGAAGCGATCATAAGCAAGGGACAAGGGTTCATGGACCATCTCTACACGAAGAAAATCCAGAAGACTAGATAGGGATGATGTTGCTGATGTGTAATAATAAACGTGGAATACATGATCATAGTTCTGTTGAAAAAGTGTTCACAAAATTTGTTGCACCGGCGCTCACGCCCATATTGCACACAAACATGCATCTTGGATAGATAAAAAAGGCAGTACATAATGGCAAGAGTGGATCTAAATTTAAACGGGGAGCATAGATGTACATAACGGCAAGACTGGATCTGATATCTGCTAGTCATACTCCTGCCTAGGCCTATAGTACTCCGACTCGTAGTCATCGTAGTCGCCGCCGTCGTCGTCACTATCGTCGGACGGTGCTCTGGACTCCCTCGGAGGATCATGACTCCAGGACTTGGCGTGAGGGTAGCGCGGGCGGGGGTTATCGCTAGCCCTGATGTAGTTCATGACGCTCTGAAGAGTCCGTCCGCCGCCCCACCACAGCCGACGACCGGCCTCGTTGAAGTTTGAAGGAGGCGGGCAGTTCTCCTCATACCTGGCGAGCGCACTCTCACGCCGATTAATGAAGAAGGCGTCCCAAGTAGGGCGGTAGTCAGGATTCCAACTGGGATTCCTCCGCTGCTCCGGCGTGAGCTCGTGGTAGTAGTGGTTCGTGATGGCCGCCCGACGCGCCACACCTTGAGGAAGAGGAGGGACCGGCACTCCTCCGGCGGTCAGCATCCAACCGGCGGGAACGCTGTAGCCGGGCGGGCAGGGGTAGTTCGAGGCGGAAAGTGCCTCCGCCTGGATGAAGGTTAGAGTGGGCACGGTAGAAGCCATGAGAGAGTGGTGAGTTTATATGTGTTTATGCAAATGGTGTGGCAATGCATACATATATATAGTGAGAAGAAAACATATCCCTTTAGTCCCGGCCTGTTTTACTAACCTGGACGAAATGGTTCGGGTTTCGTTGGGAAACGGATCGTCCCTTTAGTCCCGGCCTGTTTTACCAACCGGGACGAAATGGTTAGGGTTTCGTTCGGACCAATCAGAAAGAATCACACGGATCGTGTGTTTCTTTGAAGCGCTTGTGAGTCGTTGGATCAGGGGTGTGTTTCTTTCGAGTGTTTGTGAGCCGTTGGATCAGGGGTGTTTCTTAACCGTTGGATCAAAATCCTAGCACAACATTTTGTGAGCGAGAGGACCATATATATAGCCCACCTTCATACACCAGTCAGTTCATCGACCAAATACAAATCATCCGGATTCGCCAGCATACGTCCTGCCGTGCATTTGGTATGAATATATGCACTCAGTAGCCACGGCAGGCTGTATGCTGGCGATACCGATTGTTTTGTTCTACATCCCCCCCTTTAAGGTTTGATACATCATTTAGTTCATCGACCATATACAAATCCATCATACGTCTGCCGTGCATTTGGTATGCATATATGCACTCAGTAGCCACGGCAGGGCTGTATGATGGCGATACCAATTGTTTTGTTTTACATCCCCCATTTAAGGTTTGATACATCATTCAGTTCATCGACCAAATACAAATCATCCGGATTCGCTATCATACGGCCTGCCGTGCATTTGGTATGCATATATGCACTCGGTAGCCACGGCAGGGCTGTATGATGGCGATACCGATTGTTGTGTTCTACATCCTCGATCCCTTGAAGGTTTGACAAAAGGTTTGATACATCATTCAGTTCATCGACCAAATACAAATCACCCGGATTCGCCATTATACGTCCGACCGTTCTTTTGATATGCATATATGTAACATCCCAAGTATGAAAACACCCTTAGAATGCTTTATTTCTTGTTATTTTATTATTAATGCATCATGTCATCATAAGCATTGCATGTGGTATGTGTTTCAAATTTGAAATTCAAATTCAAATCAATTTCATTCATACTTGGCATGTTCCAATTGTGGTTTAAAAAAATAAAATCTTGCAAACATTTAAAGTCAATAAGATTTCATAGTTGTTTGAGCTTATTGAATAAACTTGTTTATTTTTTTAAAAAATCAAAACCTATATGAAACCCTATTTGAAATTTAAATAGCAATTTCAAATCATTTGGCAATTTCAAAATTTTGAAAATAAGTACACATACCTTTGTTCTTGCTGTTTTGTAATTCAATAAAAATTATTGTTAAAATAAAAACCCCAAAAATCCTATTCTATTTTATCTCTTTTTCTTTCCTACAAAAAAATAAGCAGAAAATTAAAAAAAACAGAAAAGCAAAAGGGGGGGGGCAGGCCAGCCCAAGTGGGCTGAGCCCACCACAGCCCCAAGGCCCAGCCCCCCACGATCCCTGTCGTCTTCCTCCTCTGTACGGAGACAGAGGAGGGGAGACCATCCCCCACCGAGCAGAGCCCTCCACTGCTCCCCCTCCTCCTTAAAAACCCCCCTCGGCCGTGCCCTAGCTCTCCTCTCCCTCCTCCATCTCCACCGCCGCCACCCTCCTTCCTCTCCCTTCCCCTTTCTCCTCTGTTCCCTGAAGCCCGAACAGCAAAAACCACCGTCAGAACCCCGCCTTTCGTCGCCTCCATGGCCCTCCTCACGACGAGCTGACGGTGGGAACGGAAACCTCTCGCCACGGCGTTCCACGTCGCTGAGAACCAGGGCTGGAGATGGACTAGGGAGGTCGCGCTCCCTCTTCTTCCCGCCGGCCACCCCGACGTCTCCTTCACGCTCGTCGCCACCTCACAGCGACATCGTGCCTCCCCCGGTGAGAACTCCTCCGTCTCCCCTCCTTCTCTTCCCCTGCACGCTGCACGCACACGGCCGCAGCGCGTCGCCGGCGCGCCCTGCCGCCTCTCTGCAAAGTTCAGAAACTGAACTTATTCAGTTACAGTTCATTCCCGTAGTCCACCTCAAAAGGCCACACGCCCCTGTTCTATCACGAAACACCCGACTGGCCCAGTGGTCAAGCCCTACGCGCGCGCGACCGAGGGCGCAGGTTCGATCCCTGGCCGCGGCATATGCCCCCCCCTTTTTGGGATTTATTTCCGCGCGGTACCTGGCCCCCACACGTCATAGGCTGCAGAGGTCTAGTCAGCGGCTTTTCAGCCCAGTCAGCGCCACCGTGGCGCTGGACCCACCCGTCAGCGGCACTGGGTCGGCACCCGTTGCGTAACAATTTTCCAATTCCGGTTTCTTTTGCAATCCGGCCCCTGGAAATAATCTGAACTTTTAAAATTGCAGAATAGCCCCCAGAACTCAAATTCAAATAACTTTTGCATATTAAATCCAAATCTAATAAATTAAATATGTATTCCATTCAAAATTTCCTAAACTTTTCAAATATGCATTCTGTTTACTGTTTTGAATAATTAAAATTATATTATTTTCTGTACCTTATTTAATTCATTTAAAATTGTTCAAAACATAACTAATTCAAATTAAACTCAAATTTAATTTGTAAAATATGTTTTCAAACCAGAAAAATGTAATCTTTTCAAATATGAACTTTATTTAATGTTTTGAACAAATAAAATTCAAATAATTTTATACTTGAATAAAATCCATTCAAATCTTGTTCAAACTTGTTTAATTCATAACTTGGGCATAAAAATTCCAAATTCAACAAACTAAATATGATTTCCATTCCATTTTTCATGAACTTTGCAAATATCAACTTTGTGTTCTGTTTTAAATAAATTAAATTGCTGAAAACAACTGTTTCTTAATTAATGCCTTTAAAATTGTCAAATTAATAACTTGCTCATTTTAAATCCATTATCAACAAATGAAATATGTATTCCATCTAAAATTTTGTGTTCTTTACAAATATGAATTTTGTTACATATTTTGAACAATTAAAATGGGTGAAAACAATAAATGTTTGTGTAACTCATTTAAGAAGCCAAATTTCATAACTTAATAAATAAAATTCCAAACTTGGTAAACAACATTTCAAATTGAAGCTATTGTTGTTTTCTTATTGTTTTCATCATCCATGCATCATTCTAATCAACTCTCACATGATGGTTATTTGTAGATCACTTAATTCAACTTTAATTCATGAGCTTTCCATATGCAACCCAAATTGCATATGGGCCCATTTAAATATGTTTATCATGTCAACTAGCTTATCTTTGATGCATCCATTAAATTGTCATGCATCATCCCATGTGTGTGCATTATGCCATGTTATTGATTGTTTGTCTCTCTACGTTGTTTGTTTGCTTCTTCTCGAATAGACGACGACGTTGAGACAGACGAGGTTTACGACACTACTTCAGAGGAGTTAGCCCAGTACCAGGCTACTGAGTTTGCAGGCAAGTATTCACTCACATGAACCATTGTGTCCTTTCCACACTGGATACCGATCCTTTCCGTTGTCTAATCTGCTAGCCTTAAGACTCGTTGCTTGTGTTCCGATCCTATCACATGTTATCCTGTAACCCTGATATAGCCTATCCTCCACACCTATAACCCTGTTGCTTGTTGCCTGTGTCTTACTAGTATGCTTAGGGTTGCTTATGTTCGAGTCTGATGTATGTTATTTCTTTTACCATATTTATTTTATTCTGGGGGCTCGATACTTAAACAACCACCTGTTAATGTTTGAGGTAATGCTAATTTGATGATAAGGCACCGGCAGGAGGCCGGGTATGGTTTTGAGGCCTGCTAGTGTCGAACTCAGGAAAAGTTCTTGTCCTCTAGATCCATGATGAGCGCGCTAACCGCATGTGGGAAGCGTGTATGGGCGCCCCCCTCAACTTTGATTCGATTCGCATCTCGTCCAAATCGCCTCATTTAGTTCGGGTTTTCCATTTGCCGCATGCATATGCAGGTGCGAACCCTTGGCGCCAGGGTGGTAACTTTTGTAGTCGGCATTTAGGGAGACACGTTCTTAGAGTGCTATGAGGGTCCCCTTTTCTTCGTGGGGCTTGATTAGCCGTGCGCTCAATTGCACGGGGTTCTTTGGGCTTGATGCGAAGAAGAGTTGGGTTGTGTTGAGTGGCCTGCTTGGTGGGTTTGATCCCCGCCTGGCGGGTTATTTTACGTGTACGGCCAAATTGGTGCATCCCTGCAGGGTTAAATCTTCTCGAGAAGCCGTGTTGTCCGCGGTTATGGATGACTTGGTGATAGGGCTGGCTAACAAGGATTAGACAACTTACACCTAATTAATAATAATTTGACTAGTAATAGGCTCATTGACACAATAACTTGAACCTTCATTAATCCAACTGTGTGGGATATCCTCGGATTGCTTCTTTGGATAAGGGGCGAGATCCAGGATGGGTTTGTTTGAGGTTAGTGGTAGTTGGTTCCGATGCGTTATCTTATCCCTTTCTTTTAGCCGGATGTTGTAGCGTGTCTCTGTAGTTGGTTAGGGCAGCCCGCTGCCGCACCTTTGTATCACCTATCTTCCGTTGAACCCAAAGCATCTGTAATTGGTGTTGTCGGGTACCCTTTGGTATCTTGTGCGTCTTGTTTGCCAGTACTCGTCCGTACTGACCCCTTTGGGGCTGCGTGTTCTGCAGACTACGTTTCCGAGGATCCCCATGGTGGCTACTACGTGGAGTATGACGAGGCTGCTGACGAGTAGATAGCGGACCCGGGCAGGATCCGAGACTTTGTGGATGGGCTCCGTTCTTTCGTTTCCGGCCTCTTAGGCCTATTTGGATCTTGTCTGTACTCAGACACTTTGGATGCTTCCGCTGTGATGTAATGATGACTTGTTGGGACATGTGTCCTCTACATGACTGTATTTGCTATCTCTGCTCTAGTGAGATCTTTTGCCACTTATTTCTATTTCTTTGTGTCTTAGAGATTTGTTGAGATATCACTTGTTCAAATGCCGTTGACGTACCATGTGTGTATGTTATGAAGTACGTCAATGGAAGTATTCGGATTTCTATTGGATGGTTTCACAGACGATGAATAGTAGAGGATGGTTGTCACACGTTTACGTGTTGGCCTACTCATATTGAGATGCGGGTGCAGGTAGGCCCCGTGAGCCATTTATCTACTGTTTAGCGGGCTGTGAGTATCCCCTAAAAGTCCGGGTGCTACAAATGGTATCAGAGGCTGTCTTCCTGTAGGATCCCTTTTACTGGTCGCAGTTGAGTCTAGAAACTATTTTGTAGCTATATAGGAAAAATGAAACGTGATAGTAGGAGTTCTGTTCTTTTATTTCTTTCCCCACCCACCCTCCCTTTTCTGGTAAGGAAGTGCAACGTTGTTTTCTCTTCTCATCTAAACTTTCAAGTTAGGATTTCACGTATCCTGGTTTCTCTAGGATGGTTATATCTACTAGACCATAGGAATGGAGGTGGTTGTGACATGATTTATCATGTTGCCTACTCATGATTGAGAACAGAGGCACATAAGCCCCGGAAGCAGATCCTCTATTCCTTAAGCAGTAGATATTAATCCTTTAGAAGCCCGGATGGGTTTTCCGTAGTACCTCAGGAGTGTTTGGTCTCGTGTTTCCCAAAAGTTGCTTCGATATCCTATTCTTCTCAAGATCCTTTTCGTCCGTTGGAACCTTGTTGTTGCTTGCCACTTCAGTTTTTCTACCGGCGTCTAATCAAGTTTCCCCGATCATCTGCAGATGGATCTCAGGTTCTACCCGCAGGTGGTTCGTATGACTCGTTGCGAGAGCACTGCCGGTTATCCGGAGATGCTGAGAGACATGGTCACTTTTCTGGGGTTCAGTTGGGGACCAGAGTACCAGGTCTACGAGCAGCAGCGAGAGTTTGAGCAGACCTACTACCAGGCTATCGTCTATATTCTGTCAGATGATGGCATGAGCGTAGTCCACCGCTACGAGGCAGTGGGTTCCACAGTGGATATGGCTGTGCAGCAGGCAGCTTATGTGAGCCTCACCGTCCTTCGTGCTGACTACTGGGGATTTGACGATTCTATCTATCGCCACATCCCCCGTGGTTACATCACTTCGGAGGGAGCTCACTTCACTCTCTACGAAAACTTGGATGTTTACGAGCATGATAACTCCAGGCTGCACACCACCGCTCAGTTTGTGAGACACAGTGACGCAGTTGCCCGCACACTATCTCAGGAGTTGGCTTCAGTCAGAGAGCAGCTTTACCTTGCTTTGACTCGTTTGCCGACTTACACCACAGACTTTGTTGGAGACGAGCGCTTTGCACGTTTCGATCAGCCAGTTGGGCGTCGTCTGCCAGATGCTGGAGGTTACGAGCCGATCAGAGGTCCACTCCTTAACCTTGGTGCTGGTTACACTGGGATTCCCCGCTTTGGAGCACAGGAAGTCGACGCTATGTACTTCACCACGCCTAGAGTCGGTCTCAGACCACGTCAGATCTACGTGGATCGTCGTTCCACCTACTTTCGTGGGCGTGCTCCTCACCGTACCTCTCGCCGTACTCCTAGCCGCCGTCCTGCGTGATGAGCATGGGAGTACCGATGTAACCATTCTTAGCTATGTTTAGTTATCCTTTGGCATTCGAACCATTTATGGTGTATTGGATATTCTGATGTATTTGAACATGTGATGGTGAACCTTGTGGTTGTCTATTCATGCGTCGGAATAATCTCTCTTTCGGTTGCCAAGTCTATCCTTTTCTATTGTTGTGCTAAAATGAATTTCCATTCAGGATGCCGCCAACAAGGAACAACACGCCTGAGCCACCGCCAATCGCGGAGCTGTTGACTCAGATGACCCAAGTCATGACGCAGATGGCCCAGTTTCAGGCTAATCAGCACATCAACCAGACAGCTCCACGAGTCAGCATCAAGGAGTTTCTCAGTATGGGCCCAAGAGCTTTCGTGGCCACACGCGAGCCTCTGGACGGTGATGACTGGATCCGTGAGATAGCCAAGGCTCTGGAGATTGCACACGTAGCTGAAGAAGACAAGGTCAAGTATGCCTCCTATCTGCTGAAGGGTCAAGCAGCTACTTGGTGGGAAAACTTCCAGACCATGAGAACTGGGATGCCAGTCACGTGGGATCGTTTCAAGGAAGCCTTCCTGAAGCACCACATTCCAGATGGTCTCATGGAAAGAATGCGTGAAGAGTTTTGCTCACTCAAGCAGGGCAAGTTGGACGTCATCGGGTATCAGAGTGAGTTCAATCGCCTCGCTCGGTACGCAGGAGATGAGGTGTCCACTGAAGCTAAGAAGATGGCAAGGTTCCGCAGAGGCTTTAACCCGGAACTCAAGTATGCCCTCACCAATGTCAAGGCCAACAGCTTCGAGGATCTCGTTAACACCGCGCTCAATGAAGAAAATGGGCGCAAGGCGTTCGAGGAGTCTCGCAAGCACTCGCGTGAGGGTGGTTCCTCCTCCAACATGACCACCCCTCCGCAGAAGCGCCGCATCTGGGTACCAAATGGTGCTGTCACTCGGGCTTCATACGCCCAAACTTCTCCAGGCTTTGCTCCCCGCCCACCCAACCCTTCTCAGCTGCATGATACAAGGGATTCAATGGGGCAGCCAAGGCTAGGGCCTCCTCGTGTCGTCACATGCTACAAGTGCAAGCAGACGGGACACTACGCTGACAAGTGCACGCAGAGGCAACTACCTCCACCACCACCTCGTCCTAACACAAACCAGGCAATGGTGCACGCTCCCCCGCCTAAGGCCTTCAACTCCAACAACAGGCCTGTCGGGAGGACCGCAAGGGTGAATCATGTCAAGATCGACAAAGCTGAGGAAGCTCCTGACGTCGTTCTTGGTACATTTCCCGTAAACTCTTTTCCAGCTAAAGTGTTGTTTGACACCGGAGCATCATATTCTTTTGTGTCAAACACCTTTGCCACAAAAAACAACCTAATTGTGGTTCCACTAAGCAATCAGATCACTGTTCACTCCCCGGGATCTCAAATGTTGACTTCCAAGATAAGTAAGGACAATCAAATCCTAATTGGAGGTCACATATTCCTTGCTTCTCTCATGTTGCTGGGAAATTCTGACATTGATGTCATTCTTGGTATGGATTGGCTGAAGGCCAATAAAGCAAGAATTGACTGTGCTCAAAAGTCAATAACTCTGTTCCACCCTTCTGGCCAGATAATCTATTCTCCACATGAATCAAGTTCCATCCAGCTGTGCACCCTCAATGCAAAACCTCTACCTTCACTTGAAAATGTTCCGGTGGTTTGCGACTTCCCTGACGTCTTTCCAGAAGAGTTGCCAGGAATGCCTCCGGACAGAGCTGTTGAGTTCGTGATCGAACTTGAACCAGGTACTTCTCCAATCTCTAAGCATCCTTACAAGATAGGAACTCCCGAGCTGAAGTTGTTGAAGGAACAAATTGATATGTACATGGAAAAAGGTTACATTCAACCTAGCTCCTCGGCTTGGGGATGCCCAACTCTGTTCGTTGCGAAGAAGGATCAAACAAAGCGACTCGTTGTCGACTATCGTCCTCTGAACGAGAAGACCATCAAAAATAAGTATCCAATTCCTCGCATCGATGATCTTTTTGATCAACTTGCTGGAGCCTCAATATTCTCAAAGTTGGACTTGAGAATGGGTTACCATCAAATAAAGATCAGAAAAGAGGATATTCCAAAGACATCCTTCACCACTCGCTACGGTCTATATGAATTCACCGTCATGTCCTTTGGTCTCACCAATGCACCGGCGACTTTCTCTCGACTCGTGAATTCTGTCTTCCATGAATACCTCGACAAGTTCGTTGTGGTATATCCTGATGACATTCTTTTCTACTCCAAATCCGAGGAAGAGCATGAAGAACATCTTCGTCTAACTCTCATGAAGCTTCGCGAAAATCGTCTCTATGCCAAATTCTCCAAATGTGAGTTCTGGATTTCAGAAGTTGCTTACCTTGGTCATGTCATCTCTGCCAAGGGCATAGCCATTGATCCAGAAAAGGTTAAAGCAATTATTGATTGGAAACCTCCAAAGACGGTGAAGCAAGTAAGAAGTTTTCTTGGCTTGGCTAGCTATTGACGTCGCTTCGTCCCAAACTTCTCCAGGATTGCAAAACCTCTCACTGACCTCACAAAGAAGGACAAGAAGTTCGTCTGGTCTCCACAATGTGATGAAAGTTTCAATCTCCTGAAGACTAAACTCACTTCTACACCAGTTCTGGTTGGCCCAGATCCTTCCAAACCTTTCCAAATATTCTGTGATGCTTCTCTCCAAGGTCTAGGTGCAGTTCTTATGCAAGAACGTCAAGTTGTGGCTTATGCTTCACGTCAGTTGAACACACATGAGCTCAATTATCCCACTCATGACCTTGAACTTGCAGCAGTTGTGTTTGCCCTCAAGAAATGGAGACAATACTTGTTGGGTAATCGCACTGAAATCTTTTCCGATCATAAGAGTCTGAAGTACATCTTCACTCAACCAGATCTAAACCTCAGACAAAGGAGGTGGATTGAAAAGATTAAAGACTTTGATCTTACCATTTCTTACACTCCAGGCAAGGCTAATGTTATGGCCGATGCTCTCAGTCGCAAGTCGTATTGCAATAATCTCATGATCATGGAAAGCCAACCTCCTCTTCATGAAGAATTCCAGAAACTGAACCTTGGTCTTGTTCCTCAAGGCTATCTTGCGAACTTGACAGCCACTCCAACTCTCGAGGACAAGATTCGTTCTGAATAACTTCGTGATGCTGAAATCAAGAAGATTGTAGAACACATCAAAGCAGGCAATGAGAAATTTGAGTGCTTCTCAACTGATGACAAGGGAACTGTGTTCTTCGAAGGACGCATTGCAGTTCCTCAGATTCAAAGTCTCAAAGATGTCATTCTCAAGGAGGCTCATGAAACTCCTCTCTCCATACACCCTGGAAGTACAAAGATGTACCAGGATCTCAAGACACTTTATTGGTGGCCTAGCATGAAACGTGAAATTGCTCAATACATTTCTGAATGCGACGTTTGTCAACGTGTTAAGGAAGTTCAGCAGGAAACAGCCGGTCTTCTCCAACCTCTGAAAATCCCTGAATGGAAGTGGGACATGATTGAAATGGACTTCGTCACTGGTTTTCCAAAGTCCAAGAGGGGCAACGATGCAATCTTCGTTGTCATTGATCGACTCACTAAAGTACCTCACTTCTTTCCTGTCAAAGAGACAATCTCAGCTAGTCAGTTAGCAGAGCTCTACACAGCAAAGATTGTTCCTCTTCATGGTGTTCCATTGGAAATAAGCTCAGACCGTGGAAGCATCTTCACTTCTCATTTCTGGAAAAGCTTTCAAGAAGCCTTGGGCACCAAGCTTCTGTTCAGCACAGCCTACCATCCTCAGTCTCAAGGGCAAGTCGAAAGAGTCAATCAGATTCTCGAGGATATGCTTAGAGCATGTGGTCTCTATTTTGGCATGAAATGGGAGGAATGTCTTCCATATGCTGAATTCTCCTACAACAACAGCTTCCAGGCAAGCCTAGGCATGGCACCATTTGAGGCTCTCTATGGCCGCAGATGCAGGAGTCCAATCAATTGGTCTGGAGCTGGTGAACGTTCACTCTTAGGCCCTGACATTGTTAACAAGGCCGAAGAGAAAGTTCGCATCATTCGTGACAATCTGAGGATTGCTCAATCTCGTCAGAAAAGCTACTATGACAGCAAACACGGGGACATGGTCTATGCAGCTAGAGACAAAGCATATCTCCGTGTAACTCCCCTCAGAGGCACTCATCGTTTTGGTGTCAAAGGAAAGCTTGCACCAAGATATATTGGTCCCTTCAACATTCTCTCAAGGCGTGCAGAAAATGCATATCGTCTTGAACTTCCAGAAAAGCTATCCAAGGTGCACGATGTCTTTCACGTGTCACAGCTCAAGAAATGCTTCAAATATCCAGGTCGTGCAGTTGATCATGATTCAATTGATCTGCAAGAAGACCTCTCTTATGAAGAGCATCCTGTTCGCATTCTCGATGAGACCGAGCGCAAAACTCGCAACAAGAGCACCAAGTTCTTAAAAGTGCAGTGGTATCATCATTCCGATAAAGAGGCAACGTGGGAGACCGAAGAGGATCTTCGCAACAAGTATCTGGACCTTTTCTCTTCTCAGTAGGAATCTCGGGGCGCGATTTCTTCAAGGGGGGGCGTTTTGTAACATCCCAAGTATGAAAACACCCTTAGAATGTTTTATTTCTTGTTATTTTATTATTAATGCATCATGTCATCATAAGCATTGCATGTGGTATGTGTTTCAAATTTGAAATTCAAATTCAAATCAATTTCATTCATACTTGGCATGTTCCAATTGTGGTTTAAAAAAATAAAATCTTGCAAACATTTAAAGTCAATAAGATTTCATAGTTGTTTGAGCTTATTGAATAAACTTGTTTATTTTTAAAAAAAATCAAAACCTATATGAAACCCTATTTGAAATTTAAATAGCAATTTCAAATCATTTGGCAATTTCAAAATTTTGAAAATAAGTACACATACCTTTGTTCTTGCTGTTTTGTAATTCAATAAAAATTATTGTTAAAATAAAAACCCCAAAAATCATATTCTATTTTATCTCTTTTTCTTTCCTACAAAAAAAATAAGCAGAAAATAAAAAAATAAAAAAAAACAGAAAAGCAAAAGGGGGGGCAGGCCAGCCCAAGTGGGCTGAGCCCACCACAGCCCCAAGGCCCAGCCCCCCACGATCCCTGTCGTCTTCCTCCTCTGTACGGAGACAGAGGAGGGGAGACCATCCCCCACCGAGAAGAGCCCTCCACTGCTCCCCCTCCTCCTTAAAAACCTCCCTCGGCCGTGCCCTAGCTCTCCTCTCCCTCCTCCATATCCACCGCCGCCACCCTCCTTCCTCTCCCTTCCCCTTTCTCCTCTGTTCCCTGAAGCCCGAACAGCAAAAACCACCGTCAGAACCCCGCCTTTCGTCGCCTCCATGGCCCTCCTCACGACGAGCTGTCGGTGGGAACGGAAACCTCTCGCCACGGCGTTCCTCGTCGCTGAGAACCAGGGCCGGAGATGGACTAGGGAGGTCGCGCTCCCTCTTCTTCCCGCCGGCCACCCCGACGTCTCCTTCGCGCTCGTCGCCACCTCACAGCGACATTGCGCCTCCCTCGGTGAGAACTCCTCTGTCTCCTCTCCTTCTCTTCCCCTGCACGCTGCACGCACACGGCTGCAGCACCCCAGTGGCAGCCGCAGCGCGTCGCCGGCGCGCCCTGCCGCCTCTCGGCAAAGTTCAGAAACTGAACTTATTCAGTTACAGTTCATTCCCGTGGTCCACCTCAAAAGGCCACACCCCCCCTGTTCTATCACGAAACACCCGCCTGGCCCAGTGGTAAAGCCCTACGCGCGCGCGACCGAGGGCGCAGGTTCGATCCCTGGCCGCGGCATATGCCCCCGTTTTTGGGATTTATTTCCGCGCGGTACCTGGCCCCCACACGTCATAGGCTGCGGAGGTCCAGTCAGCGGCTTTTCAGCCCAGTCAGCGCCACCGTGGCGCTGGACCCACCCGTCAGCGGCACTGGGTCGGCACCCGTTGCGTAACAATTTTCCAATTCCAGTTTCTTTTGCAATCCGGCCCCTGGAAATAATCTGAACTTTTAAAATTGCAGAATAGCCCCAGAACTCAAATTCAAATAACTTTTGCATATTAAATACAAATCTAACAAATAAAATATGTATTCCATTCAAAATTTCCTAAACTTTTCAAATACGCAATCTGTTTACTGTTTTGAATAATTAAAATTATATTATTTTCTGTACCTTATTTAATTCATTTAAAATTGTTCAAAACATAACTAATTCAAATTAAACTCAAATTTAACTTGTAAAATATGTTTTCAAACCAGAAAAATGTAATCTTTTCAAATATGAACTTTATTTAATGTTTTGAACAAATAAAATTCAAATAATTTTATACTTGAATTAAATCCATTCAAATCTTGTTCAAACTTGTTTAATTCATAACTTGGGCATAAAAATTCCAAATTCAACAAACTAAATATGATTTCCATTCCATTTTTCATGAACTTTGCAAATATCAACTTTGTGTTCTGTTTTAAATAAATTAAATTGCTGAAAACAACTGTTTCTTAATTAATGCCTTTAAAATTGTCAAATTAATAACTTGCTCATTTTAAATCCATTATCAACAAATGAAATATGTATTCCATCTAAAATTTTGTGTTCTTTCCAAATATGAATTTTGTTATCTATTTTGAACAATTAAAATTGGTGAAAACAATAAATGTTTGTGTAACTCATTTAAGAAGCCAAATTTCATAACTTAATAAATAAAATTCCAAACTTGGTAAACAACATTTCAAATTGAAGCTATTGTTGTTTTCTTATTGTTTTCATCATCCATGCATCATTCTAATCAACTCTCACATGATGGTTATTTGTAGATCACTTAATTCAACTTTAATTCATGAGCTTTCCATATGCAACCCAAATTGCATATGGGCCCATTTAAATATGTTTACCATGTCAACTAGCTTATCTTTGATGCATCCATTAAATTGTCATGCATCATCCTATGTTTGTGCATTATGCCATGTTATTGATTGTTTGTCTCTCTGCGTTGTTTGTTTGCTTCTTCTCGAATAGACGACGACGTTGAGACAGACGAGGTTTACGATACTACTTCAGAGGAGTTAGCCCAGTACCAGGCTACTGAGTTTGCAGGCAAGTATTCACTCACATGAACCATTGTATCCTTTCCACACTGGATACCGATACTTTCCGTTGTCTAATCTGCTAGCCTTAAGACTCGTTGCTTGTGTTCCGATCCTATCACATGTTATCCTGTAACCCTGATATAGCCTATCCTCCACACCTATAACCCTGTTGCTTGTTGCCTGTGTCTTACTAGCATGCTTAGGGTTGCTTATGTTCGAGTCTGATGTACGTTATTTCTTTTACCATATTTATTATGTTCTGGGGGCTTGATACTTAAACAACCACCTGTTAATGTTTGAGGTAATGCTAATTTGATGATAAGGCACCGGCAGGAGGCCGGGTATGGTTTTGAGGCCTGCTAGTGTCGAACTCAGGAAAAGTTCTTGTCCTCTAGATCCATGATGAGCGCGCTAACCGCATGTGGGAAGCGTGTATGGGCGCCCCCCTCAACTTTGATTCGATTCGCATCTCGTCCAAATCGCCTCATTTAGTTCGGGTTTTCCATTTGCCGCATGCATATGCAGGTGCGAACCCTTGGCGCCAGGGTGGTAACTTTTGTAGTCGGCATTTAGCGAGACACGTTCTTAGAGTGCTATGAGGGTCCCCTTTTCTGCGTGGGGCTTGATTAGCCGTGCGCTCAATTGCACGGGGTTCTTTGGGCTTGATGCGAAGAAGAGTTGGGTTGTGTTGAGTGGCCTGCTTGGTGGGTTTGATCCCCGCCTGGCGGGTTATTCTTACGTGTACGGCCAAATTGGTGCATCCCTGAAGGGTTAAATCTTCTCGAGAAGCCGTGTTGTCCGCGGTTATGGATGACTTGGTGATAGGGCTTGCTAACAAGGATTAGACAACTTACACCTAATTAATAATAATTTGACTAGTAATAGGCTCATTGACACAATAACTTGAACCTTCATTAATCCAACTGTGTGGGATATCCTCGGATTGCTTCTTTGGATAAGGGGCGTGATCAAGGATGGGTTTGTTTGAGGTTAGTGGTAGTTGGTTCCGATGCGTTATCTTATCCCTTTATTTTAGCCGGATGTTGTAGCGTGTCTCTGTAGTTGGTTAGGGCAGCCCGCTGCCGCACCTTTGTATCACCTATCTTCCGTTGAACCCAAAGCATCTGTAATTGGTGTTGTCGGGTACCCTTTGGTATCTTGTGCGTCTTGCTTGCCAGTACTCGTCCGTACTGACCCCTTTGGGGCTGCGTGTTCTGCAGACTATGTTTCCGAGGATCCCCATGGTGGCTACTACGTGGAGTATGACGAGGCTGCTGACGAGTAGATAGCGGACCCGGGCAGGATCCGAGACTTCGTGGATGGGCTCCGTTCTTTCGTTTCCGGCCTCTTAGGCCTATTTGGATCTTGTCTGTACTCAGACACTTTGGATGCTTCCGCTGTGATGTAATGATGACTTGTTGGGACATGTGTCCTCTACATGACTGTATTTGCTATCTCTGCTCTAGTGAGAGCTTTTGCCACTTATTTCTATTTCTTTGTGTCTTAGAGATTTGTTGTGATATCACTTGTTCAAATGCCGTTGACGTACCATGTGTGTATGTTATGAAGTACGTCAATGGAAGTATTCGGATTTCTATTGGATGGTTTCACAGACGATGAATAGTAGAGGATGGTTGTCAGACGTTTACTTGTTGGCCTACTCATATTGAGATGCTGGTGCAGCTAGGCCCCGTAAGCCATTTATCTACTGTTTAGCGGGCTGTGAGTATCCCCTAAAAGTCCGGGTGCGACAAATGGTATCAGAGCCTGTCTGCCTGTAGGATCCCTTTTACTGGTCGCAGTTGAGTCTAGAAACTATTTTGTAGCTATATAGGAAAAATGAAACGTGACAGTAGGAGTTCTGTTCTTTTATTTCTTTCCCCACCCACCCTCCCTTTTCTGGTTTGGAAGTGCAACGTTGTTTTATCTTCTCATCTAAACTTTCAAGTTAGGATTTCACGTATCCTGGTTTCTCTAGGATGGTTATATCTACTAGACCATAGGAATGGAGGTGGTTGTGACATGATTTATCATGTTGCCTACTCATGATTGAGAACGGAGGCACATAAGCCCCGGAAGCAGATCCTTTATTCCTTAAGCAGTAGATATTAATCCTTTAGAAGCCCGGATGGGTTTTCCGTAGTACCTCAGGAGTGTTTGGTCTCGTGTTTCCCAAAAGTTGCTTCGATATCCTGTTCTTCTCAAGATCCTTTTCGTCCGTTGGAACCTTGTTGTTGCTTGCCACTTCAGTTTTTCTACCGGCGTCTAATCAAGTTTCCCCGATCATCTGCAGATGGATCTCAGGTTCTACCCGCAGGTGGTTCGTATGACTCGTTGCGAGAGCACTGCCGGTTATCCGGAGATGCTGAGAGACATGGTCACTTTTCTGGGGTTCCGTTGGGCACCAGAGTACCAGGTCTACGAGCAGCAGCGAGAGTTTGAGCAGACCTACTACCAGGCTATCGTCTATATTCTGTCAGATGATGGCATGAGCGTAGTCCACCGCTACGAGGCAGTGGGTTCCACAGTGGATATGGCTGTTGTGGATGGTCATTTTAAGTTTGTTCTCAAGGAGTGAGTACCAGAGTAAGTTTGCATCAACTTTGGTGTTCATCATCTCAATTGTTTACATAGAAGAAAAGCATAAATGTGTTAAGACAACAAACTCGTAGTACTTAAGTGAAAACAAGAAGTGATTTTCGCCTAAGCACTAGGGGGCTACAAGATAGATGAGAAACGAAACACATATGGCTCGTGTTCTTCATCCCATGGATAAGTTGGTTGAATTCGTCGGCGAAACTTCCCATGGATTTCATCTGTTCAACTAGGCGGTTGAAATCCCCGGCAAAGTTATGGAACTTTTCCTGCATCAGTTCGAATCCCTCCCACATGACAGCGGGAGGAAAGATGATTTCACCATCCCTGTAGATGAAGCCATCCAGGGGCATCACGCTCTTCTTGGGGGCTGGAGCAAGGAGGAATTGCTCTCTCCATCCCGGGACCCAGTGACCCTCTGCGTCGAAGGCCTCTTCCTTGATTTTGATCATCCTAGAGACTTCGGCTTCCGTTAGCGGTGCCAGAAGATCTTCATGGACTTAGGTGGCTTTTCCGACAAAGAAATAGCTTCCGAAAACAATATCTCGGCGAGGAGGCAACTGGTTGCGAATAGGCGACATCGGTGGAAGATCCTCAAGCTGGAGAGGAGGAAGTGGCAAACTTCGACGAGCCCGCCTCAATGGATTTCTACTTGGAGGTTTTCCTCCTCGACTTCCCAGGCCTTGCGCTAAAACAAGGAGGGAAAATACTAAGAACGAGGAAACCAAAAATACAGATGAAACTAGATTTCAGATAAGATAATTACTTGGATTGGAGCAGCAGTTGCTTCAGCCTCCAAGTGGTGTTTCTTTTCACCTCAGCTTCCCCAGGCTGGGCAAGATCCGCCTCAATTAATTCGGAGATCTACAAAAGATTGAAGCTTTCAATGATTAGTGATGACTAACGTTGGTAGACCCCAAGTGCAGGGTGTGAAGAGTGCAGCAGCAACTTTTCCCTCAGAAAAGAAACCAAGGTTGAATCGACCAGTAGGAGGACAAGTAATCTCTGAAGGTTGATGCAGCTGAGGTGGCAGGACGCACTACCGGTTTAGCAACAACGTGGAACCTACACAACAAAATCAAATTACTTTGCCCCAACGTAGGAGTGAGGTTGTCAATCTCACCGGTTTTGCTGAACACAAAGAGATTAAACGTATGATGTGGAAAACAGTAGGAACAGTATGAAACTAGTATGAAAGCATTAGGTGTTTATCAGTATGAGGAAAACGGACCGGAGTCCACAGTTCACTAGTGGTGTCTCTCCGTGAAAGATAAATAACATGTGTGGTGAACAAATTACAGCTAGACAATTGACAGAAATGAAGGTTGCGCCGTAGTGCATATGCAAGACATAAAGATTACTATGTGATTCATGCGGGAATTACAACAAAATATATAGACCGTTATCCAACTGCATCTATGACTAATAATCCGTCCTCCGAATATCATCCGAACAAACGTTGGGTATTAAGTTGCAAGTAATAGATAACTGCAGTAAGCAAAGTGTGTAATGTAAACAATAACATCATCCTTAGACAAAGCATTGTTGTTTTCTCCCTAGTGGCAACAACACATCCTCCATCTGTCATGTTTCTGTCACTCGAGCACACATGCAAAAGAGGCATGAACCCACTATCGAGCATAAATACTTCCTCTTGGAGTTACTAGCATCTACTTGGCCAGAGCATATACTAATAACGAAGAGCATGCAAGATCATAAAAAACATAAGCATGAACATAACATGATAGATTGATAATCAAAAGACATAACATTCAACATTCATCAGATCCCGGCAAACACAACATGTAGCATTACATAAAGATGATCTTGATCATGTTAGACAACTCACAAGATCTAAACATGAGGTACAAAGTGGAGAGAACAACCATCTAGCTACTTCTATGGACCCGTAGTCCAAGGATGAACTACTCACGCATCACTTCGGAGGAGGGCATGGTGGTGTAGACCCCTCCGGTGATGAATTTCCCTACCAGCAGGGTGTCAGGGAGAGCTCAAGAACCCTCCCGATATCGGGATGACGATGACGGAGGCCTCGAGTGTTTTTCGGTTAGAAGTGGAATCTATCTAGGGTTTATGCCTCGGTGGATTAAATAGGCAAAAGGGCCGAGGCGGTGGAGGCCTGGGGGCCCCGCACCACCCCCTGGCGCGCCCAAGGGGGGCCGCGCCGCCCTATGGTGTGGCCCCCCTGAGGCTCCCCTCTGGGTTTCTCCGAGATGCCGTGGAACCTTAGGGAATTCTAAGACTTCCGGGCTTCGAATTTTCCAATTACGAGAATATTTCCAGAACAACTTTTCTGAAACTAAAAACAGCAGAAAACAGGGAACTGGCTATGTGCATCATGTTTTCTCCCTTTTTTATGTCATTTTTATCGATTTTCCGGACCAACCTATTGACAAGATGACACAGAGCCAGTTCCCTGTTTTCTGTTATTTTTAGTTTCAGAAAAGTTGTTCTAGAAATATTCTCGAAGCCCGGAAGTCTTAGAATTCCCGAAGAGACCAGGAGAGGGGCCACATGGGGCCCACACCATAGGGCGGCGCCCCCCTTGGCCGCGCCTGGGTGGTGGTGTGGGGCCCCCAGGGCTCCACCGCCTTTGCCCTTTCGCCTAATTATTTACCTCTGAAGGAAAACCCTAGGCACCTGATAAAATATCCCCGAAAAGTTCCGGAGTCGTCGTCAACCCTAGATCAGGGGGGTCTGAAGCTGTCTCCTGGCACCCTTCCGGAGAGGAGATCATCATCGGAGGCATCTTCATCACCATGCCTGCCTCCGGAGTGATGCGTGAGTAGTTCATCCTTGGACTACGGGTCCATAGCAGTAGCTAGATGGGTGTATTCTCTCCCTATGCCTCAATGTTTAGATCTCGTGAGCTGCCTAACATGATCGAGATTGTTGTTATGTAATTTTATGTGATGTGTTTGCGTGATCCGAGGAATATTGATCTTATGCCAAGTTGATTATAGTCTTTATTGCATATGTTATTTGTGATCTTGCATGCTTTCCGTTGCTAGTGATTGTTATGGCCAAGTAGTTGCTAGTGACTCCAAGAGGCAGTATTTATGCTCGATAGTGGGTTCTTGCCTCCTTTTCGCCTGTGCTCGAGTGACAAAAACGTGACGGGGGAGGATGTGTTTTTGCCATTGGGGAGAAAACAGCGGGGGTGAGTGCCAGCGTATACAATCATTGCTTACATTACACAAATTTCTTAATGCGACTATCTGTTACTTGCAACTTAATACCTAAGGGGGTTCGGATGATAACCTGAGGGTGGATTATTAGTCATAGATGCAGTTGGATTACGGTCTATGTATATTGTTGTAATTCCCGCACTAAATATCATAGTAGTCATCACGTCATGAATGTGCACTACGGTGCAACCTCTATTTGTCAATTGCCTAGTTGTAATTTGTTCACCCAACATGCTATCTTTTATGGAGAGACACCACTAGTGAACCTATGAACCCCGGTCCATTTTCCTACACTGTTAAACAAACCACTACAATTTCCTGCTTTCTTTACTTACTGCAAGCAAACACCATTTTCCACACTATACGTCTAATCTTTGTTTTCAGAGAGACACGTGAGATTTACAACCTCACTGTACCGTTGAGAAAAAGTATTTTGGTTGTGTTGTGTGCAGATTCTGCGTTGTTGCTAACACCGGTGAAGCGTCATCACCACAGTCAGTGACATCAACCTTCTGAAGATCCTCTTTCTCGTACTGGATTGGTAACCTTGGTTCTTAACTGAGGGAAATTCTTACCGCTGTGCTCATCACATCGTCCTCTTGGGGTTCCCAACATGCCATCCATAGCAACAGAATTCCTGGCACCATCAAGGTGTAGCAAAGAATTTTTGTAGCCATCACAAGCACCAAAGAGTTTCTGGCGCCGTTGCCGGGGACCAAACAAACATATATAAGAAGTCTTCCTCCCGCCACGGTCTCCATCACAAGCAGAAAGAATTTCTAGCGCCGTTGCCAGGGAGATAGAAGTTTTCTGGCAAGGGGAGTCTCTCACTCTCAGCCTCTTTATTTTGTTTATTGACTTGTTTTTATTTTTGTCTTGTTTGGTTCTCTATATCAAAAACACAAAAAAATTTAGTTTACTTCATAGCTGTTATTTTTTATTGCTCGTTTTTATGTCTAGTTTAGTTCCTATCACTATGTCACCGGAAGAAACAATATTCACTTTCAAGCAAGGGAGTGAGGAAAGTTTCAAGGAAGCTTGGTCTAGGATTTTTTATTCTTATAGTAAAACCGAACCCATGATAACCTTGAATTTATTTCTTAGTAGTTTTTACTTTGGTCTTGTTCTTTGCTATAAATATGCTTTAGACTCTGCGGTAGGAGGAGACTTCCTGCGTTGTGATGGCTATCAAGCTCTTAATGCCATTAAAATAAAGAGATATGCTTTAGACTCTCCAGTAGGAGGAGACCGTCGAATCGTGTGGGAAACTATTATTGGTGAGGCGTCAACTGCAACGTCTTCCTTGTCGTCACAACTTCACTCGCAACGTGGAGTTTTTCAAGGCGGACGTCTGTGCAAGGACTTGGGTGCCCATGACAGACGGGCTACATGGCCATATGCGCTTTTTCTCAGCAAACGCTTTAGCAAATCTCTTTTTGACGTGATGAAGTACACAGGCAGATGCTACTTATTTTATTGACACGGGTGAGGTGTTCAACATGAGATCCAAGACTACCAGCCCACCAAATGTGACTGTGGATTTCTTTTCATCGTGGCTCTTTCATCCAGGTTGTTTGTGGATACTCCACTGGTATTTGTCCGTCTATAAATTAAATGTAAGAGAAGTATTCTTGAGAAATAAAGTGTTCGGATCTATCTCTAATTTTTACAATCGTGAACTTTATATGATTATTAGATAGGCTTGATACAATTTTTAGGGTTTAATAGTGTCTTTTATGGAAAACATATCCCTTCTGTCAAGTGTCAACTGCAATGAGTACAAGCGCACGCATGTATATTTATCGCTACCCCGAGGTGTGTAGACTTTCATGTACCTACGGTCTTTCATGGTGCTAGAGTGACGAGGAAAGAAAATAAATCAATTTTGCTATTTTAGTACAAATAATAGACGAGAACTGTACACGGAGGGCACCCTCGCTTGAGTGGGGTTCTCAAGTTGCGCCCTGACGCCTGCTCTCATTCGTGTGTGTACGTTAGTGGGCACACGGTCCAGCTGCTTAGGGCATCTCCAGCCGTCCCCCCCAGAGCCCCCCCAGGGGTTTTTTTTCGCGGCGGAAGCGGCGAATAGCGCCGCTTATTCACCACTCGGCCCCCCCAGAGGCCCAAATAGCGCCGTTTCGGCGCTAAATAGCGCCGCGGCACCCAGGCCAAACCCAGCCCGCTGGGTTCGGCCTGGGGGGGGGGGCGAAACTGCGTGGCCGCGCGCGTGGTCCAGCTCGGTCAGCGACGCGACGGGAAAGCGCGGGAACAGAAGCCACCGCCCGTGACCTCCTTCTCGGCGCCCGCGCCGTCAAAGGCTGCCGTAGTTATGGCGTGGCGGCCGGCCACTGCATGCACCCCGGTCAAAGGCTGCCGGATTAATGGCGGGGCGGCAGCGGTGACTGGCCCGCCAAGCTATAAAAATGGTGCCCGCCCCCTCCCCGTACGCACATTCTCGCCTCCTCCCTCGCCGTTCTTTCTCCATCTTCTCTGTCCTCACCCTCGCCGCAATGGATCGTCTCTGGGACGCGTGGCCCAAGAGCGACTACGACGACGAGCTGCAGCCAGCGGCGCCGGAGCAGCTTCAGCCGCAGCAGGTGGCGCCGGAGCCGCTTCAGCCGCAGCAGGTGGCGCCGGAGCCGCAGCAGGACGAGGCACGAGAAGCACGGCGGGCTGCCCGTCAGTGGAGGCGGGAGGTGAGGCGGCAGCCGGTATGGCCCGAGCAGCACGCCGGGCTGCACTCGTTCGAGACGTCGCAGAACGAGGACGCGTACCGCGAGGTTCGCGGCGTCCTCGAGCAGGCGGCGCAGGCGGCGGAGGCGGCCGCCATCCGGGCCTCTCTGGAGTCACACCAGAGGGAGGAAGCGGCGCGAGAGGTGCGCCGGCAGATGGCCGCGCGCGCTGCCGCGGCCGAGCAGGCGGGCATCATCGCCCTCTACGAGGCCGACCGGCGGCAGGTGGCGCTGCAGGGCGAGCGCCGCAGCCGCCCGCCCTCCGAGCAGGCGCAGCTGCACCGGCTGCGCCTGCAAGCCCGAGCGGAGCGGGCGGAGCAACGCAGGCTCGCCGCGGCGAGCCAGAGCGAAGCTGGCCCCTCCAACCAGCTGGTGGTGAAGGACCGCCGCGACGAGGACACCGCTGAAGATGACGACGCGTAGGGGTAGTCGCCGCGTAGATCGAAAATAAAGTTTAGTTTAAATTTCCGTCGATGTTTTTAGTTTGAATTTCCGTCGAATATGTACGCAATTTGCTTAAATCAATAAATTTCGCCTAGCTTTTCAAGTTGCGTTGTTTTGGGCCGATTCTTGGGATCGGGACGCGACTGGGAGCGCTGCCTCCCCAGGTTCCAGAATAGCGCTGTTTGGCGCCGCGGCGGCCCCAAAACGGCGGCGTTTTGGGCCCTGGGGGGGCGCAACGGCTGGAGATGCCCTTATCCAGCTGCGTGCAAACATCGTCTTGAGAAGATTTGCTGCAGCTACGCCCTACGCGGGCGGACCAGCTTTCTTTTTGTTTACTGTTCTGTCCAATGTGCATGAAACTCTAATTTCTCTTTCTTGGGCTTAAATGAATTTGGGACCTCATCAAATGTTCTATATATGTGAAGCTCTGTTTTACTTGTGTCTTGTTTTCAGTTTGCAACCCTGTAGTTCTTCTTCCCTAGTTAAAAGCTATATCCGTGAATCCGCTATTATTTAAGCTGTAGCTTTTGGACTGTATAACTGTGGATGAGCTCCTCATCGTACAAGACAATAAGTGTGTGACGTATAGTTCCTCTTTGTGCTGACCCATAAAGTGAGTATATGACTCTTATGTTCCGTCATTTCTCTCTCTAGTGCATGGTACATAAATAGTTAAAGTTTACTGTTCCGTCCAATTTGCATGAAACTGAATTTCTCTTTCTAGGGATTTACATGAATTTTGGGCGCCATGTGTCTCTTTTGATCCAAAAAAGAACTATCTATTTGTATATATATTGCAAGTAAATGAGATTGACTAGGTGACGCCTATATTTTCTTTTTGCTGAGATTAATAAATGTCGAAAGAATTGTATATGCTTGCTTAGTTTGTCTTTTCTATAAGGACTTCAACTTTTTTATGTGGAGTTTTATTTTGCCGTCATATGTTGAGACTGCAATCTTCTAGTTCTTCCCTAGTTTTTTTTGGTTGTCTTAAAGATCTCCTCATTGTAGAAGACAAAAAGTCCATGCTGTGTAACAGCTGTTTCTTCTGACTTTTTTGTAAAGTAACTATCTGTTCTGGCTTCTGACTGGAACTGAAGATGCCACTCTTCTTTCTTTGTATATTCTTCTTGTTCTTCTTCACTGTTAGTTTTGGATGTGCTGAAATGTATCAGTATAAATTTTAAATCATTTGCTCGCCTTCGCCTGAGTGTGATTCCATATGACATTCTACAAGGCTATGAAACTGAATCTGTTAGTATGAACACAAATTTTCTGTCGATCTAGGGAAACCAGCGGGCCCACTTCAAGTTTCTAGCGTGTGTGCTCGACGCTCAGATAACCCCATGGGCAAAATCGTGCATACGTGTCTTTTCAGTTAATTGTTCGCACCACAGTAGATAACTCGGTTGTATGCATAACTTAGCGGGTTAATACTAACCGTTGTCAGCCATGAGGCCCATGACAAAGAAAACACACACATGCATGACGTGTCCGCATATGACACATCTTAGTTTGGCAGAGCGCATGTTCAAGTACAAAGGAGCTAACGGGGCAGTCCATATATAAAAAAGAATATATCAAGATACAAATGTTTCTCATGTCTAATTCTATATTGACACAATGGTTGGAAAACAAATAATAGCAGATGAGAATCTAAGAAAAACCGGGGATAAACAGACACGATAATCTATAGAACTTTCTTACGAAACGGATCCCCCGAAGTATGTTGGGTGGGGACGTAGTATTGGACCTCATGTTAAATACTTCACCAGAGTCCATAAAATAAATCGCATCTTCCTCTACTTCGCCACCCGCTGAAACAGATTTGCTGAAGCGTTGGCTAACGAAAAGTGTATGGCCGTCTAGCCCACCCGACATGGGCACCCATGTCCTTGTGCTCACATCTGCCTCGAAAACCTCCGCCCATCGAGTAAAATAGGTGTCGTCCTACGGGTGTTGCAACTAGCGCCTCACCATAAGCAACTTCCCACGCGACACGACTAGGTAGCAAATAGTGAAAGTCACATCTTTAGAGTTCCTGCCGTGATTAGTGATTTTGATATCTTCAACTTCTTGGTCCTTGTCCTCATCGCCTAGCACACCGGGGTCGCTCGGAACTTCGGAATCGTCATCCCCAAGATGATTGATGACACAACCAATGTCGGTAACGATGGGCGCACCGTTGCTATCAGCGGCTATTACACGCAATAGAAAAACAACGATGAAATTAAGCAAAATCAAACAAACGGGGACACGAGATTTTAACGTGGAAAACCCTTCCAACAAGGAAGACAAAAAACCACGGGCGTCAGCCAACAATACTTCACTATTTTCTGGTGAGGTTACAAATGCGCCGGGATTTACAATATGTGGCTTATCCCGTGCGGCGGCTTACAAGAGGTATATAAAGACGGTCCTGACCTAACTAGGTCGGTAACGGTGAATCCAACTCGAACTCGGTAACAACTCGAACTCGGCCCTAAGCCTCCGGCGACGGGTCTCGCGTAGCGGAGGCCAAAATTTTCCTTTATCTTCATATGAATTTGGATCACCACAAAATAACACTCCACCTTGAGACAAATTCCCTCTTGTAGCATGAACGAGAACCTTTACCTGAAACACACAAAGAAAACACCTTCGGCGCCAAATAGCCTCTTGGGCTAAGCAGTGATACCAACTTAGGTTGAGCAAAACTTAAACTTAGCAATAGGAACTGGCTTTGTCATCATATCAGCAGGAGTATCATGAGTACTAAACTTGCGTACCTCCAGCTTACCTTGTGCAACAACATCACGTACATAATAGTACTTGACATCAATGTGCTTTGTTCTCTCATGGAACATCTGATCCTTAGTAAGGTAAATAGCATTCTGACTGTCACAAAATAGGTTAATGCAAGTATCATCTCCACAAAGCTCAGCAAACAGTCCTTTCAACCAAACTGACTCTTTGCATGCTTCAGCAATAGCCATATACTCAGCCTCAGTAGTAGATTGTGCAACAACACTCTGCAAGGTAGCCTTCCAGCTAACAACACATCCACTAACTGTAAACACATAACCTGTAAGGGACCTCCTCTTATCCAAGTCGGCAGCAAAATCTGAATCCACATAGCCTGCGAGTCCCTCACTAGTCTTGCCGAACTTCAAGCAAGTTTTGGATGTGCCGCGAAGGTACCTGAAAATCCACTAAACAGCTTTCCAATGTTCTTTACCAGGATTAGCCATGTATCGACTGACCAAACTCATAGCATAAGATAAATCAGGCCGAAAACACACCATGGCATACATTAAGGAACCAACAGCACTAGCATAGGGAACTCGTGACATATACTCAATATCTTTGTCAGTAGTAGGACATTGCAATGCTGACAACATGAAGTGTGAAGCAATAGGAGTACTAACAGACTTTGCATCATGCATATTAAAATGATAAAGGACTTTCTTAATGTAATTCTCCTGACTAAGAAATAACAATCTAGATTTTCTGTCTCTTGAAATTTCCATACCTAGAATTTTCTTAGTAGGACCAAGATTCTTCATCTCAAACTCACTACTCAATTGTTTCTTCAATGTAGTGATTTCTTTCATGCTCTTGGCAGCAATTAACATATCATCAACATATAGCAACAGGAATATAGGCGATTCATCAACAAATTTAATGTACACACAGCTATCATATTCAGACCTTTTAAAGCCATGTGACATCATAAAAGAAACAAACCTTTTATACAATTGTCGAGGAGACTGTTTCAAACCGTAAAGGGACTTCTTTAGGTTGCACATGAAATCCTCTTTACCAGGCACTATGAACCCTTCAGGTTGGTCCATGTATATCTCCTCCTCAAGTTCTCCATGCAAAAACGCAGTCTTCACATCTAACTGCTCAAGCTCAAGATCATGCATAGCAAAAATACTAAAGAAAGTACGAATAGAACTATGCTTGACAACAGGGAATAACGCCTCATTATAATCCACTCCTGGAATCTGTCTGAAACCTTTTGCTACTAACCTTGCCTTAAACCTTGGAGGCTCACTTGGAGATAAAGCCAGCCTGAACCCTTTATATAAAACCCAAAACCTACAGGGTGGAAGTTACAATGGAAAGAAAAAGAACCAAAACGAAAAATTAAAGGAAAATTGAAGAGGAAGGGGAGCTATGCTATAAATCTAATCATTTAAAGCAAGATGGGCAAAAGAGATAGCCCAATCATTAAGAATAGCTTATGAGCCGGATTGAGACAGCGTTGAGTCCAAAGTAGCAAGTCTTTGGCACACCTGCGAAAGACGAACTTCAAAGGTTCCACTTCATGTCTGAAGACTTTTGCATTGCGCCGTTTTCAAATGTTCCAGAGCGAAAAAATGATAACAGAAGATCTGACCTTGCAAAGAGGGGGACCATCCCAGAGTTCCCGCACCCTAGTGCACAAAAGCACATCAGAGTAGATGGCAGGAACTGAAGACCGGAATAACGGAATGGAAGGACAGTGAAGGAGAAGGTGCTCAGTAGATTCCGCAACAGAGCAGAAAGGGCATGCAGAGTCTGTTGTCCCTTTCCGAAAGCGTCGCAAGTTTGTGAAAAGCCGTCCTCGATCCGCGAGCCAAAGGAACAAGCGGCAACGGTTTGTCACGTGCTAGGCATTGTCTTCTCAGTTCGGTTGTTCCCAACAACGTTGGGTCAATATAAACTCCCTTTTTACGTTGCAAAAGGGGTTTAACTCATATTTAATCATTATAAACTTTAGTTTTAGGATGCGAAAAGAAATACAAGTAGATAGATGAAAACAATTCCCCCCTGTGTATTACTACTAGCTAGTAGGTACGGAGCTCTAAAAAGAACCCGGAAGAAACATGCACGACGCACGAAGGTGGAATACATTTGTCATGGTTGCAGTCTTAGATATCATATCAAACACTTCACCAGCTGCGTCGATAAAATAAATAGAGTCCTCCTTCACATCTCCACATGCATAAACAGATTTGCTAAAGCGTCGACTAAGGAAAAGAGCTTGGCCATCAAGCCCGCCCGGCACGAGAAGCCACTTTCTAGTGCCCGTATCTGCCTCGAAAACCTCCACCTTGGAGAAATAGGTATCATCCGACATCAGTAATTTGCGCCTGGCCATAAGCAGTTTCCCGCGCGATTCGACCAAGTACCATATTGTCAGATTGATATCTTCAGTGGGTTCCTCCTCATCACCTAGTTTTTGAAAGAGCATGCCCTCATCAACTATGTAGTCACCACCGCTCTTCGTCGATTCTCCCAAGACACACTCAAGATCACCAAGTGGGTGCTTGACGACGAGCTCAATATTGGTGACGGTGGGTAAACCGTCGCTATCAAATGCGATGCGTAAGGAGATGAGGTCCTCGGCTTGTGTGATACCATAGAGTTTGTCTTGGAAGAAGGCAATGTCGATGATACGAGACAACAAAGCTGTTTCTGGCGGCTTCTTAGGTAGCCACACACCCTTCCCTGGCTGGAGTAAGATGATGGGATAGTCATAACAGTTGGTGCTAACAGCGACGAGACCGGTAGGGGGCGACTTCATGAGTACCTTGCGAACCTCAAACGTCTTGGAAACATTGCCGATGATCTTGTCCAGCTCGGGGAGAGACACGGTTGTGTCGGAGAAATAATTGTGTAAATAGTAGCGGGTACGAGTACATGTCTTGTTTTTTCTTTTGAACCTGGTACGGCGAGTGCATGTGTGAGTGTCGAGGAAGTCGATGGCGAGCCAAGTGTCAGTAGCGCCGATGCAGCGTGTGTTGCTGTGAGGGAAAGGGAGCACTTGAGCTGAACCGTCTTGAGAAAGACTCAGGAATCCATCGGGGAGTACGATCCAAGGCAGCCGGCGAGGAGAGGGAACAAGGCGCCAGGAACGGCACACGGCCCGGAAACGAGCGCAGTCGGCTGGCGAGGTGAGGCCGGCGATCACGAGACGCAGCAGGTCGTGCGGGAGATCGGACCAGCAGGAAATCCACGCCATGGATGGACGCAGCAGGTCTTGCGGGAGTATTAACTTACGTACGTGGTACTGAACCTCACTTATGTCGGCAACGTCGCACTTTTTGGGTTGGGTACGAACTACAGAGTTCCTCGCGGATCCTAATTGGTCTCTGTTCCATGTACGCAGTGCTGGCACGTCTTCTAGCTACTCTTCTGTCCGGAAAGGAAACATGTCAAACTAGAGGTTTTCTGTTTCGAACCCAACCCCAAGACTAGCTAGGGCGATCTATAAATTTGTCTGTCCCGCTGCACGTACGATCCAGCATAGTAACTGGCTGAATCAAGTACTAGCATATAGCTAGATCAATGGCGTTTGTTTCGGCATGGTCCGATCTCCCGCAAGACCTCCTACATATGGTCATCGCCGGCCTCCCTTTCCCCGCCGATCACGCCTGCTTTCGAGCCGTGTGCCGTTCCTGGCGCTTGATCCCCTGTCCGCAAACGCTACCTATGGTCGCGCTCCGGGTCAGACTTATGCATCTCGTCCCTTCTCATGGCGGCTTCCATGAAATCCACCGCTTCCCTGAGCATGACCGCTGCATTGGCTCCACCGACGGATGGCTCGCCCTCGACACCACCGATACTCAGACCTACAGACATACCTACACGTTGTTTAATCCCTTTTCAAAGGCAAGGGTGCCACTCCCGGAGCTAGACGCAGCCATCGGCGACGTCGCCATACTGTTTGCGGTCCACAAGGTGCTCCTGCAGTCAGGCCTCGATGCTCTCATCGCCGTAAGGACCAACCACCGTAATCATCCTATCATCTTACTGAAGCCAGGCAAAGGTGTATGGTTACCCCCGCCAAGATCAAGACCCTTCACCCGTATCATCGACGTTGCGTTTCTCCAAGACAACAAACTCTATGGAATCACGCGGGACGAGGATCTCATCTCCTTCAGCTTTGACTTTGATAGCCAGGGCATACCAATGGTGACCAGTATCAACTGTGTCATAAAAAACCAGAGTGTTAATGTTAAGAAAGACGCACTGAGAAAGAGAATCGACGACTACATAGTTAATGATGGTATGCACTTCGCACACGACGACGAGAAACCCGGTGCCGTTGGGCATATCGTCACCATCTGGTACCTGGTCGAATCGTGTGGGAAGCTATTAATGGTGAGGCGTCAACTGAAACATCTTCCTTGTCGTCGGCACAACTTCACTCGCAACGTGGAGGTTTTCAAGGCGGGCAAGGACTTGGGTGCCCGTGACAGACGGGCTACATGGCCATGCGCTTTTCCTCAGCAAACGCTTTAGCAAATCTCTTTTTGCACGTGATGAAGTACAGGCAGATGCTATTTATTTTATTGACACGGGTGAGGTGTTCAACATGAGATCCAAGACTACAAGCCCACCAAATGTGATTATGGATTTCTCTGCATCATGGCTCTTTCATCCAGGTTGCTTGTAGATACTCCACTAGTATTTGTTTGTCTATAAATGTAAGAGAACTATTCTTGAGAAATAAAGTGTTCGGATCTATTTCTAATTTTTACCCGTGTGAACTTTGTACGATTATTATGTAGTCTTAATACAATTTTTATATGGTTTAAAAGTCTCTTTGTAACATCCCTGAATTTTGGAAAATTTCAAAAATATCAACCAAAAAAAAATCTGTGAATGCAAGCCCCCAAAAAACAAATAAAACACAACACAAAATAAATATTACTCCCTCCCGTCCGTTTTAAGTGTCGGGAGAAATGATCCTCCTAGGCACAATTTTATACCTACCAGCGACACTCTTTTGGGATCAGAGGGAGTATAGCTTTTCATAAGTGTTGGAATTTCTAAATCCATTTGAGCCTCTATTTCATAAACCCTCAAAGTTTCTTCAAAATAATTATTTGACAAGTACTTCAAATTATAGAAAAGGGGCTATTATCTATTTCAAAAAATGGTCTCAATTTAAAACCTTGTTTTCAAAAATGTTTTAATGGTATTTAAAAATAGGGGATTATCGCCTTTGATAATATCCTAGGCAACAAAATTATTTTAGAGACCAAAAGTATTTATGTGATTTCAATGGTTCAGCAATGCTTCTAGTATTTCAAATGTTTTCAACAATAATATTTTGCAAGAAATAATATTGCAATGCCTTTCAACCCAAGTTACTTTCCTAAAATATCATCTTATCCAAAAAGGATCTATTAAACCCTATTTTTAATAAACATAAAGTGCCTTTTTAAATTAAAAATCCATATTTGAAATTTCATATTTAAATTGTGTTGGAAACAACACAAAATGGTTTCATTTAAAAGATAATGTTTTTTCAAAACTATAGAAACAAATTTGAGGCAAATTGGACTTATAAAATAAAAGACATGGTTTAATTAAGAAAACATGAATTTAAAGGAAGCGACATGCTATGATACCATGTCGAAGCTTTGGTTTGGGGAAACGATCATAGCCTTGTGGGAGGCACGGCGGGTACGTGTTATAGGGGTACAAAGAGCTATATAGAGGGGATACGTATAGGGATGGTGTACTACACCATACACTATATGTATAGATTTCAAAACGTTTAACACTAGAAAGATACTACCAATCTCCATGGTCTACAGCAATAAGAAGCGTGACAATATCTCATGTTTACCCCTGGTCCTAGCAGACCTGCAACATATCAGGTGCTAACCACTCTAGCAGATGTGAGCAACTTAGATCACATTCTTTGCATCATGATGTCTTGCAAAGAGCTGTTCAGTGCCAATGACTTGCCATGTTTGGTATAACCTCTCATGATTTCTAGAAAGGGCAGATTTATTGTTGGTTATCTCACTTTAACTTTTGGCTGAATGGAATGTCCAATAAGCAGCATGTCTAATCAACCTACTGCCGACCTGCCATAATATCACAAGTAACAATCGCCATCCAAGCTACTTATTTCTTTCTTTTGTTGGACCCTCACAAGCTGGAACCTCTGATGAGACTTGCACCTGAGCTATAAGGTTCCCCGAGGGCAAATAAATAATTATTTCTGATAAGCTCGATGTCCAAATAATATGGTTGTTTCGCGAAAAAATAAGAATACCAAAGGTATATTTATCTGGAATTTAGAGAAACCATACAGAAAATATGGCCTATCATTTTTGCGACGAACAAACAGAGCCCATCTCAAAAGCTGTAACATCTGGAAAATATGCTATATTGCAGTTAGTTATCGATGTAAAAAACGGTAGACTAGATTGGATTGTGCCGTACCTCTCAAGGGTAGGGGTGGCTCTATATATGTAACATCGTCTAGGGTTTTACAACTTGATTAGGAATACAACAGCCTTGCACTACCAGTAAGGTTAGCCTAAAGTGACAGGTTCGTAACCGCTCCTTTGTCAACCGACTCCGTTTAACATCCCCCCTCGATCCGAACAGGGGCTAACCAAATTTAGTTCATACTTCAATCGATCAAACGTTCCTTTCCAAGAGCCTTGGTGAATATGTCAGCAATCTGATCATGTGTAGAGATGAACTGAACTCTCAATGCTCCCGCTGACACTTTCTCTCGCACAAAATGAAAATCAATTTCAATGTGCTTTCTGCGGCATGGAATACGAGATTAGCTGTGAGAAATGTTGCACCTAAATTGTCGCACCACAAAACTGGAGCTTGAGCCTGAAACACACCTAGTTCTCGCAGAACTGATTGTAGCCATGTCACCTCTGCCGTGCCATTTGCTATGGCTTTATACTCCGCTTCGGTACTCGATCGACTGACCGTTGGTTGTTTTTGAGAACTCCATGATACCAGGTTGGGTCCGAAGAATATCGCATAGCCACCGGTTGACCTTCTATCGTCAGGGCAGCCGGCCCAGTCTGCGTCAGTATACACACTTAATTCTGTGGATGTAGAGCGACATATGCTGAGCCCAACCTGCATTGTTTCCTTCACATAGCGTAACACTCGTTTGACGGCCGACCAATGTGCATCTGTTGGAGCAGAGAGAAATTGATATGCTTTGTTTACAGAGAAGGAGATGTCCGGACGTGTCAAGCACAGGTACTGCAAACCCCCCCCCCCCCCCCCCCCCACACACACACACACTGTGCTTCTGTAAATAAACGCCTTGTCTTCAGATAACAAGGTACCGACAGTTTTGCTGAGTTTATCAGAAGCCAACATCGGCGTCGCACTCCCCTTGCAATTCTGCATATTTACTTTCTGGAGCAAATCAGCGGCATATTTGGACTAAGTTAATGCTATCCCATTAGCTAGTCTCGTCACTTCTACTCCAAGAAAGTAGGAGAGATCCCCAAGATCCTTGATGTTAACGAGTGTTAGTATAGGAATAGGAGTCCGTATTAGTCTAGGTTTCCTTACTTCTATGTCAAGTCATATGTAATATATATATGCCCCATGGGCCTTCTAATAATACAAGTTGCCTATTCATAACATGGTATCAGAGCCCAGATTTTAGGTTTTCTTTTTCCCCGCACGCGCAACTCGTGCTACCAATCCGAGCTATGTTTTTTTTTTCGCGTACACATCCGTTCGTGGTCTAATTTGCTCTGAGATCGATTTCCCATCTCCTTCCTCGATCGATTATGCGGCCGTACATGTCTCCTACGACCTCCACGCATCTCGTCCTCTCCCGTTGCCTGCCGTCAAGCTTTGCCGGTTGTGGTCCTTTCCGCTGCCCATCCGTCGCCACTCCGTCTACAAGCTCCTTGTCTCCGGTCCGTCTCCGTCGGTTGCTCCAGCCCGTCCGCCCGGCCGCCTCCCGTCTGCACCCTGGCTTCCATCGGTGCTTCTCCAGTCCGCCCCAGGCCACCGCCCGTCCGCATGTCCGCCCTCCGCCCCGGCTCGCCGAATCCTGCTGGCCGCCGCCCTCCACTATCGCCATCCCGCCGCGTACCAAGGTCGCCACGGGCCGTCTTCTCTGTACGGTCGCCGCCTCCCATCGGCTCTCCAAGGTCGCTCGTTGCGCTTAGTGTATTCTTCCGTCTGTTCGGCTGGGCTCCTTCGATGGGCTTCTTCGTATCTTTAGCCAGCACTTCTCCTGTGGCCCAATACGTGCTCGGCTGTCCTACAGCCACCGTGACCCTCCTCAGATCTGATCATGTGCATGGCTGTGTAAGGTCGATTTCTTGTGCTAGCTTTGCACATGGGCCCTTGGCCATTATTCTCTGCTTCTTTGATCCGACTCGATTCGGTACATTTTTCTTTTTTTAAATCGTCATCCAGCACCGTCTCTTCTCTCTCCGGTGATTTCTGACCATGTCCTATGTGCTTTCTAGTTTTCTATATTTCCGCTGCGTTGCTTTCTAGTTTTCTATATTTCCGCTGCGTCCACCAAGTCCGTTGTTCTTTGTGTTTCTGATGTCATGAGAGTCCAGTATACCTTCATTTGTCAGCCTATATTCTCGGTCCGTTTGTGGCCTACTATTCTCGGTCCGTTTGTGGCCTCCTATTCCGGTTCTTTTGTGGCCTCTTCTTATTGGTCCTTTTGTTGCCTCGCTCCTTTTGTGGCCTCCTATTCTTGGTCCGTTTGTGGTCTCCTATTCAAGCCCTCTGTTTTTTGCTTCAACGCCTTCATCACATTCGGGATAATAACGTGGCCCATGAACTTTGCATTAGCTATTTCAAGACGGAAATGAAATTTCTCGGCGTATTGTATCCTTATCCTGTCAAGCAAAACAGCCAAATAAAGATCCTTTAGTCTCCGGATCGTTGAGTTGAAAGATTCTGCAAGATTATGGTGCACATAGTCAACTTTTCTCAATTCACTGAATTGGCTTCTAGCCCATAACTTCGAGTGGTGTGTTTCCAAGTATTCCTTCACTTTCTCATTTTTGTACAACTGCCTCATGTGGTAGTTGTGCTTCCTCACACTGCAAGTCAAAGATGCATGCCATAAATTCTCGGTAAAAAACTTTCCTTTGAATTTCTTCACAAAATTTGCAGCAAGGTGACACATACATTCCCTGTGCTCTACTCCTGGGAACACATTATCCACGGCCACTTCTAAACCTTTGCATGCATCTGTGTGGATTACCAATCCATTGGGATGTCCAATAGCCTGGCGCAGATACTGCAAAAACCATGTCCAGCTCTCCTCGGACTCTGTCTCCAGCACACCGTAGGCAACTGGAAAAACAAAACTGTGTGCATCAACTGCACAAGCTGCTACTAGCTGGCCTTTAAACCTCCCTGTGAGAAAAGTAGCATCAATAGCCAAATAAGGCCTGCAGCCTACCAAAAAACCCATTTTGCAAGCTTGAAAGCACACAAAAACCCTCCTAAAGCATTGCTTGGTCCTTGTCAGTTTCTTCAATGTGTAATCCACGGCGTGGTGATCAATTTCAACAACGCTGCATGGGCTTGTCCTCTCCACTTCAGATTTGAATGAATACAACAACTGAAAACTTTCATTCCAGTTACCATGGATAGATTCCAATGCTTTGTTTTTACCACTGAACATCCTCATGTATGGTAAATCTATCTTGAACTTGTCTTTGATGTTTTTATGCAATTGCTTTGCACTCGCTTGATGGTTTTCTGTCACCCATTTTTTTTACTTCATCCGCCACCCATCTTGACTTGGCTCTGCTGATTGTTTGCTTCCTAAGGGTTGATTCTTCGCATGTGTGGGGAAAATGGTTCACTTTCACCTGAACATTGGTGCTGCCAGTCGAGCTGGTTTTGAACTGTTCTAGCTGGAGTTGGCAATACGACGTGATGGTCCTGCCACAGAAGATGAACCCGCCACAATGTGGACAACTGCCGGCACAACCACATCATTTTGCAGCTTCACATTAAAATTCTCTGCCTCCTTATGCTTAGCAAACATGGTAGCGAGCTCTTCATCATTACTAATTTGGATCCAATCCTTTCCCCCATCAAAGTATCTAAATTCCACTTCATCATGCAAACCCCAAGGATATGGGCTGCAAACTATCTCCCCAAATTGTCTGAAACTCCAGTTACAATCCATTGGGACCGAATAACTGAAACCTCCTTGGTATTTCTTCTTACTGTCTGCATCGACGATGTAGCGCTCTCTTCTAACGTTCACGAAGAAAGCAAACCGCAACTCCATCCTAACCCACGAAAACAGAGACGCAATCAGCTGCAAATCAATGGCATCCCATGTCTAATCGACAATTCAAAGCTCAGTACTTACCCAATGGGAACCCAATCATGGACGCGGCGTGTCTCCGGCCGCTCTCCATTTCGTCGAGCAGGTGGCGGGCAGAGTGGTGGAACGAGCGCCCCACCAACGGCGTCGTAGGACGGCCCCGGCGGTGAAGCAGGTGGCCACGCGGAACGGTGCAGGTGGTGCAGGTGGTGCTGGCGGCGCAAATGCGTGCTGCTGGCTGCGACACAGGTGGCGACACAGGTGGCGGTGGGCGCGCTGGCTGAGGAAGGTGGCGGTGGAGCAGGTGGTGGTGGTGCCGCAGGTGCTCGTGGCGCAGCAGGGGGTGGTGCGGAGGTGGCGGCGGTGAGAGCGGCAGCGCACGACGGCGGAGCAACTAAATTTGGCGGCAGCGCACGACGGTGGTGGCGGGAAGCTCGGGTGTGGACTATTCAGATTAGTCAACTAACTGGGCGGTCCCACCTGTAAGCTCCGGACGGTTTCAACGAACTGGCAGTCCCACGCGGACCCACATCGCGAAACGGAGTCTGACTCCTCCGGGCCCACTTCGCCTAACGGATTCGACTCCAAACTTACTGTTCCAACCTCTCCATAGTAGTTGTGCACAGACTAGGGGCAAAACTGAGGTCGACTCGGCGCTAGGGGTAAAACTGGGTACAAGTAGACCGCTGTGGGCAATTCGATAAAAAGCCCATTTTAAAATCTCTAAATTTATCACACTTTGTCGTTTTTGTGTGGCCCATAATATTTTATATTTAAAATTGAAATTTTGCACATCCGGATGTTTGTTTAGAATTTTCTAAAACTCGTAATAGTTTTTCGAAATTTTTAAAATTGCAGGATCACATGTGCTCGGGAGGCAAAAACATTTTCCGCGGACAAATAGTAGTACAATATCTAAATACAACCTGGATGAAAGAGCCATGACGCAGAGAAATCTATGGACACATCTGGTGGGCTTGTAGTCTTGGATCTCATGTTGAACACTTCACGTGTGTCAATAAAATAGATAGCATCTGCCTCTACTTCATCACGTGCAGAAACGGACTTGCTGAAGCGTCTGCTGAGGAAAAGCGCATGGCCATGTAGCCCATCTTCTGTGACGGACACCCAAGTCCTCGCGTCGATGTTCGCCTTGAAAACCTCCACGCAGCGAGTGAAACTGCGATGACAAGGAGGTTGCTGCAGTTGGCGCCTCACCATGAGTAGCTCCTGGCATGATTCGACCAAGTACCAGATGGTCACGATGTGCTGGCAGGGTTTCTCGTCGTCGGGTGCAAAGTGCATACCGTCGTTAATTATGTAGTCGTCGGATCTTTTTCTGAGCGCGTCTTTCCGCACATCAACGTTTTGGTGTTTGATGATGCCCTTGATACTGGTAACCATGGGTAAGCCCTCGCCATCAAAGTCAACGGTGAAGGAGATGAGATCCTCATCCTGCGTGATCCCATAGAGCTTGTTGTACGTGTTGAAGAAACGCAACGTCGATGATACGGGTGAAGGGTCTTGATCGTCGCGGGGGTAACCACACATCTTTACCCCGTTTTAGTAGAATGATTGGATGGTTACGGTTGTTGGTCCTTACAGCTAGCGACGAGACCGTTGAGGCCTGACTGCAGGAGCACCTTGTGAATGGCAAACTTCTTAGTGACGTTGCCGATGACTACGTCTAGCTCCGGGAGGGACACCATTGTCTTGGAAAAAGGATTGACCAATGTGTAGGTATGCTTGTTGTTGTGAGCATTAGCGGTGTCGACGGCGAGCCAGCCGTCGGTGGAGCCAATGCAGCGGTCCCGTCGTCGAAGTTGTACATTCCATGGAAGCCGCCCAGAAAAGGATGGAACAGAAATCCGGCCGGGAGCGCGACCATGGGTAGCTTGCGCGGACAGGGGAGGGGACCGAGTGCCAGGAACGGCATACGGCTCGAAAGCGAGCGTGGTCAGTCGGGAAAGGGAGGCTATTGATGACGATACTTAGAGGTCTTGCGGGAGATTAGACCACGCCGAAACAGACGCCATCGATGTAGCTAGCTCGATTCAGCTAGTTACTATGCTGGATCGTACGTGCAGGAAAGACAAATTTATAGGTCGCGCTAGCTAGGCTTCTTGTACTAGTATGTAGTACTATATGACAAGGATAACTAGTTCCGGCCTGGATCTTGTGGTATACGAGAAGGAAACGTGTTGTTGACAAGTTTGGAGAGGTATTTCTGTTCCGCGTCTATGCACGTTTATTTCTTGAGATAGCTGCAGTTGAAAAGTTGGGTTGGGTACGTACGGAAAGGTCCTCGTGGTTCTTTTTTTTTTTTGAAGTTTAAAAGGTCCTCGTAGTGGTAGACAAGGAAACATGAATTTCCCAGCGGTAGTACCGTATACGTAGTGTTCAAGTTGGCTCGATCAGAAAGACTTGTCTTGATATGTTGTGTGTGAGCTCTATGAGGGCGATTAGCTGGTTGGCCTTCTGTTGTTGCGGGTGTCAATGCTTGCTTTTTGAACTTGACTGATCATTTGCTAATTCTTTCGAAGTAGATTTCTGGTGGAATAGGGGCGTTTGTTAACCATATGTTCGCCAGTTTGTCTGCTTCCTCATTGCTTGATCGCGCGATGTGTTTCAGCTCGCACCCTTTGAATCTTCCTTCGAGTAGCTTGTACATGTCGCGACAGGCGACCATGTTATCTGCAACAGCGTCACACTCCTTCATCGTCTGCTGCACGATAAGATTTGAATCTCCGTATATCATCAATCGAGTGGCTCCGCAGGCAATCGTCATCTTCATGCCGTGTAAGAGGGCCTCGTATTCTGCATCATTGTTGGACGCTGGATCGTCAGGGGGGGAAGTCGAGTCGCAGGACGTACTGTAGCTTGTCATCCCTTGGCGATATGAGGATTACTCCGGCTCCAGCTCCCTCGTTCTTTTTGACCCGTCGAAGTACATGATCCAGTTGCTCGTGTATTCTGGAGGTCCTGGGGTTTGCAGCTCCGTCCATTCGCTCAGGAACTCTACGACAACCTTAGATTTTACAGCGTTGCGTCCTGTGTATATTATATCCTAGGCGCCTAGCTCGATGCTCCATTTTGCGATTCTTCCGGATGCCATTGGATTGTTCATGATAGTACCGAGTGATGCATCGTTTATAGCACCGTGACGGTATGCTCCTGGAAGTAGTGTTTGAGTTTGCGGGCTGTAAGGACCACCCCATACGCGAATTTCTGGTAGTGGGGGTATCGCTGTTTGTATGGCGAAAGCACCTTGCTGATGTAGTATATTGGTCTCTGAACGCCGTATGCCTTTCCGTCATGTGGCCGCTCGACGACAATCACGGTGCTGACGACTTGGTTTGTTGTGGCTAGGTAAAGGTAGAGGGGTTCCTTTTCCTGCGGCATTGCCAATATGCGTCTGCTCTGCAGCACTCTTTTCAGCTCAATGAATGCCCTTTTTTGCTTCTGGCGTCCACTCAAATTTATCTGTTTTCTTCAGGAGCTTATAGAAAGGGAGCGCTTGCTCGCCTAATCTTGCGATGAACCTGCTTAGAACGGCCAGTCGCCCTGCGAGCTGCTGCACGCCGCGAAGATTCGTTGATTCCTTCATTGTCAGAATTGCCTGAAATTTTTCCGGGTTGGCCTCAATTCCTTGGGGGGAGACCAGATAGCCGAGGAGTTGTCCCGCGGGGACTCCGAAGACGCATTTTGTCGGGTTGAGTTTGATTCTGTATGCGTTGAGGGCGTCGAATGTCTCCTTGATGTCCTCGAGGAGTGTGTCCTCTACTCGAGTCTTGATGACAATGTTGTCAATGTAAACTTGTACGTTCTTGCCAATGAGTTTGGCGAGACATTTTTGCATGCAGCGCTGATATGTTACGCCTGCGTTTTTTAGCCCGAAGGGCATTGTCGTGTAGTAGTATACGCCGTGTGGCATGATGAATGTTGTCTTCTCCTCGTCCTCTTGCTTCATCCTGATTTGATTATAGCCCGAGTAGGCGTCCAGGAAGAAGATGCGCTGACAGCCTGCTGTAGAATCCAGGATCTGGTCAATTCGTGGTAATAGGAAGTTATCCTTGGGGCAGTGTTTGTTCAACAACGTGCAGTCGATGCACACGCGAAGGATGTCCGTATTTTTCTTCGGGACTAACACTGGGTTTGCTAACCAGGTGGAAATCTTGATTTCCCTGATGAACTTGGCGGCTAACAATCTGTTCACCTCTTCTCCGAGTGCTCTCTGTTTTGGCTCGGAAAAACGTTGGATGGTTTGCTTGACTTTCTTTGCGTCTTTAAACACTTCAAGTGAGTGCTCGGCGAACTCACTGGGTATTCCTGGCATATCTGAGGGTTGCCAGGCGAAAATCTCCCAGTACTCAGGGAGGAGTTCAACGAGCGCGCTTTCCTATGCGGATGATAATGTGGTGAACTTGATGTCTTCGAGTGTCGTTGTTTGGGTGCACTATCGCCGTCTTCGTGGATTCTGTCGGGTGCACTTGATGTTTTCGAGTGTCGTTGTTTGGGATGAACTCGAGTTCCGGGGTGTTCTTTTTGGTGAGTGGCATCACGGAGTGGTCCGTGGTTTTTGCCACCTCCTCCAGCTCCTCCTGCATCCCGAAAGATTTCGCGATTTCGTTGAACTCACTGTCGCATTTGTCTGACTTCTGGAAGTCGCCGTTTATGGTGATCATGTCGTATTTTCCTAGAAGTTTGAGCTTCAGGTAGGCGTAGTGGGGTACTGCCATGAATCTCGCGAACGCTGATCGGCCGAGAATGGCGTGGTACTGTGATGGCCAGTCGACTACCTCGAAGTCGAGAAATTCTCTCCTGTAATTCTTCGGGTCTCCTAGTATCGCTTCCAGGTTTATTGTTCCGAGTGGCCGAACGGCTTTTCCTGGTACTATCCCGTGGAAGGATGTTTCTGATTCTGCGAGTCCGTCCAGGTTCTTGTTCATCTTGCGGAGTGTGTCCGCGTATATGATGTTCATTGCGCTGCCACCATCCATGAACACTCGCGCATGGTCGTAGTTGCCTATTTGCGCCTGAATGACGAGCGCGGCGTGCCCTGGTCGATATACTCGTGGAGGGTGGTCCTCTCGAGAGAAAGTTATCGGCTTCTCTGACATCTTCAGGTACTCAGTCTTGGACGGTGGGGCCTGAACTACCATGTTTACTTGGCGTGTATTCGTCTTATGGACTCTGCGGGACGGGCAAACTTTTTGTATCATTCCGAGGAGCCCTTGTGGATTCGGGTATCCGTTAACTCCTTGGTTCGCGGCGGGTGGCGCTAGTAGCGCGACCATCGCTGCACCCTAGTGTACTGCGGGTGGAAGCAGGGTGGTGGATGGTATCCTCCTGGCAATTGCGGGTATCCCTGGCTAACGGCGGCCCTGTGCTTCTTCGTGTATGCCTCGTGGATGTCCTGGAATTTTCCGAGTCCTTGAGGAGGTGAGTGGCCTTGGTTTTGCCCGTGCGCTTATCTATGAATAGATGTAGCGGGCAGTATCTATCAAGGTTTTCCTCAGGAGTTTTGACGTATGGCTTTGGCTTCCAGTCGCGATTCCCATCGGATCCGTTGTCGCGATTTCTCGTGAACTCCGCCGCCACCAGTTCCGATTGGTAATCCTGGTCATTGTGTTTTCTCTTCCTTCTCCGACGATCGATGTTGTGATCTTCTTCAGGCGCGGGTGAGAAAGCTTTTTCGTTGCGCAAGGACTCCTCGCCGTTAGCCCATCGGTCCTCGATAGCCATTAACTCCCCGATCGTCTTTGGCGCAGATCGTCCTAGTTCTTCTCGGAAGGCGGCGCGCCGAGCGCCTTTGGTATAGGCCTCGACCGCGACTTCTTCCGGCATGTTTTCCGCGGTGTTCTTGAGTGTGGTCCATCTCTGGATATACCCGCGGGTGTACTCGCGGCTTTTCCTCCTGCATGCTTGCAGCTCTTCGATAGTTGCTGGTCGTTTGTACGTCCCCTGGAAGTTTTTCTCGAAGTCGCGGGTGAGATTGTCCCAGGATCTGTAACACGCGCGCGGTCTTCCTTCGAGCCAACTACGGGCGGCGCCTACAAGGTGCAGGTTTAGGTACTGCATGGCTGTTGTTTTGTTCCCGCATAGGCACTTCACCGCGGTAAGATAGTCTGAGAGCCATGACTTGGGTTCTATCGAGCCATCGTACTTTGGGACCTCCGTCGAGAGCTTGAACCTTTTGGGCATTGGCGCCTCGCGGATGCTGCGACTGAAGTATATCGCACCGCAGGCTTCCTCGTCAGAGGAGGTAGATAGCGATCGGGCGCGGTTCCTGCGAGTGCGAGCTCTATCGACCTTGTTCTGCGTGATCTATCCGCGCGCGTCATACTGAGTCCGATCGTGATCATCCTCTTGACGTGGCTTCCTGCAGCGATGTCGCGAGCGGTTCCGCGGACTGTCGTCATTGCTGCGTGGGCTGTCTCCACGGCGCCTAGCTTCTTTTCCTCTGGAGCGGCGAGGCGATCCCTTATCTCCCCTTTTAGGCGACGTACTCTCGCGTCTGCGAGGTGTTTTGTCCACCTGAGGATTTTGTCAGCTTCTGGAGTTGTCGCGTGCCTACGATTCTCAGCGGCGATCCTTGCGGCTGCCATGCCTAGCCCTCTCTGAACTTATTGATGTTGTTCCGCGCGGGGGTCGTTTTCGGGCGGCTTGTTCGTCTGTAAGCATGTGGCGGCTGCCAGGAGAGCCGCGGCGGGGGTTGTCAGGTGCATGTTGCCCTCCTCGTCGGCGTGCATGAGAGGCGTCTTGAGGGATTTGCTGATCCCGCTGAGGGACTCATGGCCCACGCAAGCAGTCTTCGAGACGTACTTCTTCTTCGGGGGTTGGCTACCCGTCGATTGGGTCCTTGAGAGCATTGCGCGGCGCGCACTTGAAGCTTCCGTCGCTTCCTTTCATATGTCCAGATCCTTGCGGGCTTCTGCAATCAGTCGACTTGTTCGCACCAAGTGGTAGCGGTATGCGGTCAGATCATCTCGGGTAGCTCCATCTTCTATCGGCTGGCCAGATTGTACCGCCGCGTTTGCTTCGAGCCAAGCGACTCGCGAGACTTTGATGCGCTCTCGCTCCTTTCGACTTATCTTCGTTTCTTCGGGTTGTTCTGTTGATCCTTCCATGCAGACTTGGGCCAGATATGACTCGTGAGTTCTAGGCGTGGGTCGACGACTTTCACCAAATCTGGAGGGTTCCTCACCTGCGATTGTGTGGAAATCGCGCGTATTGCGGCGGATGGAGCCGCTGCTGGGTGCTAGGTCGCGGTCAGTGTCATCAGGTGGTGACTCGAGGATCGCTGGGCTGGAGATGGATTTGGAGTCCGACTCGCCGATCCCAATCTGGTCGGGGAAGTGCAGGATTCCCTCCTTGCTGGCGCGGAAGTGGAAGCTGCCGAACGTCAGGCTGACGCTCTTCTCGAGTTTGCTGAATACCGGGCATGATTCCGGCGAGTGGGGCGCGTAGATGAGCGACCCGAGGCGGATCGGCTCCGATGGAGTCGATGATCCAAGGCTCCAGCTGAAGTTGGGCGAAGATGAGGCCGAAGACGTCGTGGATCCAGCGCCCACCGTTCCCACAGACGACGCCAATTGTCGATTACTCATATCAACAAGTCCCTCGGATGATCCGATAGGGTTTCGATTAAGAGAACGAGTAGGAGTTGGCGACAATCGTCGGCTAACAGGGGGCACAACTTTACCCAGATTCGGGGCCCTCATAGAGGTAAAACGCTTACTCCTGCTCTTTAGATCTGTATTATCAGTAGATCGATTACAAGGTGGGTGCGCAAGCCGAGAGATTGATCTCGAGCTTATGGATATGGTGGTGAAAAGTAGATTGGATCCCCTCCCTCGGTGATTCTCCTTGCCTTTTATAGATGGCTAGGTCTCAAACCGTGTCCGGGGGGTTACAAACCCTAGTTCTAGGTCGGCAGGAACTTTCCTTCTTGATCCGCAAGTCTTGCGGGTGGGTCTGTACTAGGTCTTCTGGAACATCGGGACAGTGCCTTGCCATGGGCCTTGGTTCTGGGCCTTAGACTGGGTAGCCTCACCCGACAGGTCCAGGGGTCATCCCCACGTCAACATGGCGACGTTGCCGCCTCTGCGCCTCCATGGCGACGTTGCCGCCTCTGCGCCTCCATGGCGACGTTGCCGCCTCTGCGCCTGCACGGCGGGGCCTCCGGCGCGCGCCTCTACGGTGAGGTCACCGCCTCCCACATACCTTCTGATGAGGCATTCGCCGTCTCTGCACGTCCACGACGAGACCGCCGCCCCGCACCTCAACTGCGAGGCTGGTGCCTCCCACATGCCTCCAGGGCTAGGCCGTCGCCTCCACGTCTCGGCTGCCACCTCTGTGCGCCTCCATGGAGTGGCCGCCGCCACCGCGCGGCACCCTGGTGAGTCCACTGACACGGCCACCTCCCTTGATTATAGGGGTTAAACTCTACTAGATTACCCGTTGCGCCAAATGGCGCAAGAAGTCCGGTTTATCACGGATTGGATACAAAACGGAAAAAATGTAAAGTATATTGCAACTATACATGACAAAAGCATAATCTAAAATCAAATTTGGAATTCATATCTATAATTCTTATAAAGCAAAACCCCACTAACATGCATTAATTATTTTTCTATCTCAACATGCAAGGTATCCATATCATCTATTCTTCTAACCAATCAATTGTACATGTCATCTCCACTAATATTAATTAATCATTATATGCAACCTACATATCGTCCACTTCTTAAACCATCAAATTATCCATATTAATAATTTAAAATATATATACTAAGATTAATGGAATGCATATTCACTAAGAAAACATAATGTACCACATCTTGTGTGTGTGTGTATATATATATATATATGGTCGCGCTATTTGACACCCAGGGTGCAGAATAATTATTCTACACCCACCCTCTATCTTTTGTACCGTACATGATTTTTACGTCACGTAAATTTTGTCGTATTCCTTATGTCGAGTAGAACGTAAGAAAATATATACATGACATAAACCATTTATATACGTGATGTCACAAAAAATATGAAAAAATGTACATTTTTACGTTGTATTTATGACTTTTGTGTTGCTATGACTCATATTTTTTTCATTTTTACGCCGAATATTCTCTTATAGATCAAACATGAACGTAAATAATTACATACCTAACATAAATTTTTGACTTGGGAACATAAAAAAATGGTGGGTGCAAAATATATAGTATGATCAATTGAATTTTTCATATTCGTCTCGAATACATAATGTATCACATCTCTTATAAATTTTGGTTTACAATATTGTAATTTCTAAAGCGATCCCCGCAGCAATGCGCCCGGTATCCTTCTAGTATAGGTAGAAAACATAAGCTACAAACAGGAGTACCGTAGGCCCATTTCCTACATTATATTCAGGAAAATGTATAAGAGGTTTATGTTATATTAATCATAGAGAACAACCATCTGAAAATATCTAATTATACAACGATTAATTTTTGGAGCTTCCGCATGTACCGTTATTATCGGAGTTGTGTAAATATCTAATTATGATCATCTCATTTTTTTGGAAAGTTGTGATCTTAGTAACAATTTATAAAGTTTTTCTTATAACAATTTTTTTTTTCATAACTGGGACATTTGCGGCGGTTGGGGGCAATGGGCAATCTAGTTGCAGCTTAAAAAAGAACCTACATTGGTAGAAAAAAAAAGAACATACAGGGGCTATTGCTACTGCCCTCGGAAAGCCCATCTAAGCCCAACAACTGTCGTCATATGTGTCAGCTGAGTACCTTCGCTCACCTAGCTATCTCAGGCCCACTTCTCCACGCCGCCGCGTTCCCCTCTTGGGTTCTTCATCTGCTGCTGCTGCTGCTGCTGCTGCTGCTCCTCCTCGATCTGCGACGGCGCGCAGCTAGAAGCAGCGGTCCTCGTCCTCCTCGATCTGCTCTCTTCCACATCTCACCTCCACCTCCCAGTCTAGCTCCTCATCGTGGTGTGGTCACCTCCGTCGCGTCCAGGGTCACCTCCTCGATCTTGTCACTCTGGACCCGTCCCGACCTTTGATCCGGGTCCCTGGGTCGTGAGACGGGCCACTAACTCACCATTCCGGCTGCCATTATCCATACTACCCTAGCAACTCGGCCAACCTCCGGAATGGCAGATCAGCCCGAGGGAAGGCCAAAGGGGTTCAATTTCAAGATACAAGGATACTCAGAGGCGAAGGAGCTATACAAATACAAGAATGGGGAGTGCACCACTTCTCCACCTACTAAATTTGGAGGTTACAATTGGGTTCTGAGGTATTACCCCAGCATTAGCTTCTCAAGTCAGGATAAGTACGTACGCCTCGTTCTTGACTCTGCTGATGCTAAGGGTGTGAAGGCGAAAGCCAAGTTTAGCGTGCTTGACAAGGATGGGCTACGAGTGGAGCAACACAGTGGTTTCATGCAGGAAAAGATCTTCCCAAGCGAGGGTGGAGGCTTTGGCCTACTTTGCAATCAGGCCGGTTTGGAGCAATCGGGACACATAATAGACGACTGTTTGAGCATCAGGATTGATCTCACACTCATCAAGGATTTCTGCAGTGAAGAAAAAATGGGTAATCCGTTTGTTGTGGTTCCTCCAAGTGACTTGCATCGGCATTTCGGCAACCTCCTAGAGAGCACGGATGGAGCAGACGTGCTGTTTTATGTCAGTGGGATCAAGTTCTCTGCCCACCGTTCCGTGCTCGCTGCTAGGTCGTCTGTATTCAAGGCGGAGCTTCTCGGTGCCATGAAGGAGAAAACTGGCAGTCCGATTGAGATCCATGAGATGGAAGCTGATGTGTTCAAATGCTTGCTCCATTTCTTATACACGGACACACTGCCTATTCTTGACCAAGCTGAAGCAGGTCAAGATGTCGTGTTGGCTGGCCATCTGCTCGTGGCAGCAGACAGGTACAACGTCGAAAGGCTGAAACTAATATGTGAACACAAGTTATGCAGCCACATTGACGCCAACATGGTGGCGACCAGTTTGGCCTTAGCTGAGCAGCATAGCTGCAGTGGACTAAAGGAAGCCTGTCTACAGTTCCTTGCTTCTCCGTCCAATTTGGAGGCGATGATGGAAAGTGATGGCTATGCGCATCTAAAGAGCAGTTGCCCATCTGCCCTTAAGGAGCTGATTGTTAGGCTCCTACCAGTTGAAATGAAAGCGGCAAAAGATATTGTCATGGAAATCTAATAGCGTGGCTCATGATAACTGTATATAAATTAATTTAGTATATGTGCATGTTTTAACTTAGTACTCTAGGTATGGTTGCATGTGTGCTGCAGCAAAGAACTGCAATCTATGTTAGTTGCTAGCTCTGAAGTTTGCTGGATTGCCCAGTGTCTATTGACCTCCCGTGTATATATCTCTATTGCAAGTATAATGCTATCTATCTATATGTCTATTGCAAGTATAATGGGATTGATTGGGTGTCTCTTGTGTTTTCTGGTTGCTGAGCTGCATGAATGCTAGATGTGGTTATTTGCTTTCTGCAGCTTATTTTGTTATACTTTGTAAGGACCTCATCAACTGTTTTATCTATGTGAAGCTCTGTTGTACTTAATGTCTTATTTTCAACTTGCAATCCTGTAGTTCTTCTTACCTAGTTAAAAGTTATATCCGTGAATCTGCCATTATTTCTTCCCTAGTTAAAAGTTATACCTGTGAATCCGCCATTATTTAAGCTGTAGCTTTTGGATTGCATAAGTTCGGATGAGCTCCTCATTGTACAAGACAACAAGTGTGTGACATATAGATATAGTTAATCTTTGTGCTCACTCATAAAGTGAGTATATGACTCCTATGTTGTGTCATTTTTTTCTCCCTAGTGTATGATACATACAAGTTGAAGTTTATTTTCTGTCCAATGTGTATGGAAATCTAATTTCTCTTTCTAGGACTTAAATGAATTTGGGCGTCATGTGTCCCCTTTGATCGAAAAAGAACTATCTATTTATATCTACATTGCGTGTAGAAAGAGATTAACTTGGTGGTCCCTATGTTTTCTGTTTGCCGAGATGCATAAATGTCGGAAGAGGGGTTTCTACTTGCTTAATTTGTTATGCTCTGTAAGGACTTCAACTGTGGAGTTTTTTATACCTGATGTCATATGCTGAGACTGCAATCCTCTAGTTCTTCCCAAGTTTTGGTTTATGCCCTTTCTTTTGGATTGTCCAGTTGATTTCCTGATTGTGGAAGAAAAGTGCATGCTATATAATTCCTGTTTGCCCTGACCTGTTTTTAGACTAACTGTCTAATCTGTCGAAGTGATGATATCACTCTTATTTCTTTATCCTTTTTTTCTAGTTCTATAGTGTGACTTGGGCAAGTTGTGGATGGGCTGAAAGGTATTGGTACGAGCTTCGAATCATCTGCTCGCCTTAGCATTACTGGGATTCCAAGAATAGATACATGCTACAACGCTACCTAACTGAATCTGTTAGTATGAGTAAAATTTGTCTGTTGATCTTAAGAACCCACAGCGGGTGCAGTTCAGTTTTCTAATATGTGGGCTGATATAAATATAAACATATTGTTCTGCATGGGTTATGTTTCAAACCTGACAAGAAATTTACGCGGAGGGTGTCTTCGCTTGAGTGGGATTCCCAAGTTGTGCCCTGGTGCCTGGCCTCATTCCTGCGTGTACATGAGTGGGCACACGGTCCAGGTGCTTAGCCAGCTGCGTGCAAAAATCGGTCTTCAGAAAATTTGCTGCTGCTACGCCCTACGCGGGCGGCCAGCTTTCCTTTTGTTTACTGCTCTGTCCATTGTGCATGAAACTCAATTTCTCTTTCCAGGGCTTAAACGAATTTGGGCGCGATGTGTGTATTGGGCTACATGTTCTATTTGCTGAGATACATAAATGTCGAAAGAAGGACATCTAGTGGCTTAGTTTGTTTTTGTCCACAAGGACTTCAACTGTTCTATGTGGAGTTTTATTTTACCCGATGTCATATGTTGGGATTGCAATCCTCTAGTTCTTCCCTATTATGCGAGGAAGTGGCCGGGCTGCGGGCTAGGCGGCGGAGGGGTGGCCGTCGTAGGTGGTGGCTACGTCGGCCGATGAGAATGGGTCTCCTTCATCGCACGGCACCGAAAATTATATAGTAGAGATATCTATATTGGCCCATGACAAAGAAAACACATGCATAAGTCTGCATATAATAACACATCTTAATTTAGCACGGTGCATGTTTACCCACAAAGGAGATAACGGTAAAGGGCACTTTGCTCCATATATAAAAAAGAATATATTAAAACAAATGTTTCTCACGCCTAATTGTATATTGGCACGATAGTTGGAAAACAAATAGTAGTAGGCGAGAATCTAAGAAAATCAGGGGATAAACAGAAGACCACAAGTCCATGCTCTATAACAGATGTTTCTTCTGACTTTTTTGTAGACTAACTATCTGTTCTGGCTTCTGACTGGAACTGAAGATGTCACTCTTCTTTCTTTGCCTATTCTTCTTGTTCTTCTTCACTGTTAGTTTTGGATGGGCTGAATATCAGTATAAATTTTAAATCATTTGCGCGCCTTCGCTTGAGTGTGATTTCATATGACATTCTACAAAGCTATGGAACTGAATCTGTTAGTATGAACGCAATTCTTCTGTCGATCAAGAGAAACCATAGCAGGCGCACTTCAAGTTTCTAGCGTGTGTGCTCGACGCTCAGATAACCCCCTACGTAAAATCGTGCATACATGTATTTTCAGTTAATTGTTCGCACCACAGTCGATAACTCGATTTGTTGTTTTTAAACGATCACCGCGGGGGGGGGGGGGGGGGGGGGGGGGGGAGAGGGGCCTCAGCTGAATTGCATTGCATAGGAGGTATCTTTTTTTTTTTTTGATAATGGGCTTTATTACTTTAGAAAAAGTATTACACCCGGCTTCTGCATAACATGATGCACACAGCCGACAAAGTATAAAATAATAGTATATCGGAACGCAACAAATCGATTACAATCAAGATGAAGAATCAACTGTCGCCTATTGAGCCGTAATCCGTAAATCAAGCGGCCATCCATGTGGGATAAAAATATCCCTCGCCACTCTTTCCAGCCGTACACACGCCTCCGTAAAAAGGCCTCGAAACTCCGCTCGTTGTAATATGCACCACGAACGGAGAATACCTGTGCAACGGAATAGAACCTGCAAACGAGAGAAGTTTTTATCATTAAAAATCTTGTCATTTCTACCCAGCCAGAGCGACCATATTACGGATAACGCTCCTACCCTAAACACAGTTTTAAACCTATTATCAATTCCATTCAACCAGTTGCCAAAAATATTTGCAATGGATGTTGGAGGATATAAGTTCGAAGCCATTTGGATAGCTGACCATATAGTTCGCGCAAAGGTGCACTCGAAGAATAAGTGTTTTATCGTCTCATCCATAGGACAGGAGACACACTTTGTACTTCCATGCCAATTGCGCTTGACAAGATTATCTTTAGTTAATATGACTCCTTTACGAAGATACCATGCAAAGATTTTCATTTTCAGAGGTATCTTCATGCGCCATATTTTCTTATTATTATCGACCGGCACATCTGAATGTACCATCGCCCTATACAAGGAGTCAACTGAGAACTTTCCATCCTTAGTTAAACTCCATCGAAATTCATCGGTGCCTTGTGATAGTTGGATCACAGCCAACCTATCAACTAGGGCATTCCAAGACTGAAGTCTTGGTCCGATAAGATCTCGCCTGAACGACACATTTGGTGGGAACGTTTGCATTACAGTAGCTAGCGTATCACCTTTGTGACGAACAATATTGTATAAGGCCGGATACTGTTCTCGGAGGGTGGCATTTCCTAACCATTGATCCTCCCAAAACCGTATCTGAGATCCATCCCTGATGTTAAATACCCCATAGCGAAAGAAATGCTTCTTTGTCGCCATTAGGCCGGCCCAAAAATGCGAGTCACCTGGTTTCCAAACAACCTGTGATAACGCTTTTGTGCCAATGTATTTTCTCTCTAGAAGAGTTTGCCAAACACCATTTTCTGTAAGCAGCTTAGATAGCCATTTACCTAGAAGTGCTGAGTTTTTGACCTTAAGGTCATGAATCCCCAACCCTCCCTGATCTTTGGGTGTGCAAACCACGTCCCATCTTGCCAGTCGATATTTTTTCTTCTCATTATCCCCTTGCCAAAAAAACCTCGATCTGAAGTAATCTAACTTCTTCAAGACTCCTTTGGGTAATTGGAAGAATGATATCATATACAGTACCATATTAGTGAGGACTGAATTAATGAGTACCAATCTTCCACCTAGGGATAATAATTTTCCTTTCCAACTCGCTAGCCTTGTTTGCAAACGTTCTTCAACGTGTTTCCATTCGGCATTAGTCAGTCTCCTATAATGTATTGGGATACCCAAATACTGAATAGGAAACTGACCTTGCTCACATCCGAAAAGATCGGAGTATTGAGCCATTGCCTCCTGGGCTTCGCCAAAGCAAAACAATTCACTCTTATGAAAATTGATCTTTAATCCAGACAATTGCTCGAATGTTGAAAGAATTAACTTTAGATTCGTTGCTTTCTGGAGATCATGTTCCATAAAAAGAATTGTGTCGTCTGCATATTGAAGAATAGATAGTCCCCCATCCACAAGATGAGGTACCACCCCTTCAATGAGGCCACTTTCTTTTGCTCGTTCAATCATGATCGCTAACATATCCGCCACAATATTAAAAAGTATGGGCGATAATGGATCACCTTGCCTCAATCCTTTTTTTGTCTGGAAGTATTTGCCTATCTCATCATTGATTTTAACAGCAACACTACCCCCAGACACAAAATTAAGAATCATGGCACACCACTCTTCCGAGAAACCTTTCATTCTCAGAGTTTGATGTAGGAACGACCAATTAACTTTATCATATGCCTTTTCAAAGTCAATTTTGAAAATCACTCCATTTAACTTTTTGGTGTGCATCTCATGGATAGTCTCGTGTAAAATCACGACCCCATCAAGGATATTCCTACCCTGCATAAAGGCAGTTTGTGTAGGCTTCACCACATGATCAGCCACCGTATTTAAGCGCATGGTAGCAACTTTCGTAAAGATTTTGAAGCTAACATTAAGTAGGCAGATAGGTCGATATTGTTGAATCCTTTCTGCTTCCATAACCTTAGGCAACAAAATGATATCCCCAAAGTTAAGACGAAACAGATCCAATTGGCCCGCATGCAAGCAACCAAATAATTCCAGTATCTGGTTACAAAGAGGGAATGCATACGCTCAACTAAAGCGTTTACAAATCGGAGAGTACATAGGAGATGTGGTTTCTCCAAATGATGAAGCTCGTTTTCTTGTTTCCGTGGAGGCGGTGCGTCCAAAGGGTGATGTCGGCGAGGATAACTCGATTGTATGCATAACTTAGAGGCTAATACCAACCGTTGTCAGCCATGAGGCCCATGACAAGGAAAACACATATGCATGATGCGTCCACATATGACACATCTTAGTTTAGCAGCCGCGCATGTTCCGGTGCAAAGGAGCTAACGGTAAACGGCACTCCATATATAAAAAAGAATATATCAAGACACAAATGCCTCTCACGTCTAATTCTATATTGGCACACAATGGTTGGAAAACAAATAGTAGCAGGTGAGAATCTAAGAAAAACCGGGGATAAACAGACACGATGCTCTATACTTTTGTAAGAAACGGAGCCCCCGAAATATGTTCGGCGGGGACGTAGTATTGGATCTCATGTTAAATACTTCACCAGAGTCCATAAAATAGATGGCATCTTCCTCTACTTCTCCACCCGCTGAAACGGATTTGCTGAAGCATTGGCTAATGAAAAGCACATGGCCGTCTAGCCCACCCGACATGGGCACCCATGTCCTTGTGCTCATGTCTGCCTTCAAAACCTCAACGGGGCGAGTAAAATAGGTGCCATCATACGGGTGTTGCAACTGGCGCCTCACCATAAGCAACTTCCCACGCGACTCGACCAGGTAGCAAATAGTGAAAATCACATCTTTGGAGTTCCTGCCGCCGTGATTAGTGATTTTGATGTGTTCAATGACTTGGTCGTCCTTGTCCTCGTCGCCTAGCACACCGGTATCGCTCGGAACATCGGAATCGTCATCCCCAAGACGATGATTGATGACACAGCCCACGTCGGTAACGATGGGCGCACCGTGGCTATCAACGGCGAGAGAAAGAGAGATGAGATCCTCGTTCAGTGTAATCCCATATAGCTTGTCTTGTAGGAACGCAACGTCGACGATACGAGACAACATAGTTATGCGCGGTTCCGGACACCACGCACCCTTCCCGGGCAGAACTAAGATGATGGGGTAATTAGAGCTATCGGTCCTAACGGCAACGAGATCAACCGGGGACGACTTCATCAGTACCTTGCGGACCCCAGCCCACTCGGGAGCATTGGCGATGACGGTGTCCAACTCGGGCAGCGGCACGGTCGTCTTGGAGAAAATATTCTCCAGATAGTACTTGTGAGTACGTGTCTGAGCATCGATTAAGTCCATGGCGAGCCAGTCATTGGTAGTACCGACACAGCGGTTGTTCTCGGAGAAACAGACCACTTTGGATGGGCTGGCGTCGCTGGTACGAGAACTCATCAGGAATCCTTTGGGGAATACAAGCCACGGTAACCGCAGGAAGGAACGCCAGGAACGGCACACGGCTCGGAAGCGAGCGCAGTCCGCCGGCGATGTGAGGCCGGCGATGACGAGACGCATAAGGTCTGGCGGGAGCTCCGACCACGACGCCATCGTCGATGCTTCTTGTGGTTCAGCCATGTGCTGGAGCTAGGAGTACTGAATCGCCTAAACTTGTGCGCCGGAAGGACAAATATATAATAGGTCAGGTTGGGTTGGGTACGCGGACCTTGTCGGAGACGGGAAGGTCCCGACTCCTCGTAGACGAGGAAACGTCAGTTTTCCATCAGATTTATGTGTTTGCAACTCGTAAGTGAACTGACTGGACAGAGAAAAGAAGGCTTATCTCTAGTCTCTACGGTTGCATTGATCGTTAACCTACAACGAGGACTTTTTTTTTTTGATCTAAATCCCCACTTTATTGATTAACCAACCAAATTGTCATTACAAATTGCCAGCCCGATCAAGTCCGGGGACATACCACACCACACATCACATCTAACAGAAGTACAAGATTTAGCTAACAGATGAGCCGCCACATTGGAGTCACGATAAACATGCCGAAACTCACATGAAATAAAGGACAGAGCCGCCCGTTTGATGTCTTCCAACACTGGACCCATGCTCGATCGATCCACCGCTTGATAACTCAGCCGTTGGACCACCGAAAGACAATCGGAGCCAATGATGATTTTGGTGAAGCCCTCCTCCGCTGCAAAAAGAACGGCGTAGCGAATCGCCCGTGCTTCTGCAAGGTCAGGCGTGATGACCTCCTCGATGAGTACTCTGCAGGCTGCCAGGAAAGTACCGTTGTTTTCCCGGATCACCACACCCACCCCCATACAGCTAGAGGGGGCAAAAATCGCCGCGTCGACATTAACCATGACAAACCCAGCCGGCGGTGGTATCCATTAATGAGTTGATGAAGAGGATACACACCTGTGGACGGTGCCCTGGCCATAAAGATGAAGAGAGATCAAGTGCAGGTACGCCTTGATCTTCGACGCGACGGTGTCTGGATGGCTAAGACCTTCACCCTCGCGGGTTTTGTTCCTAGCATCCCATAAGTGCCACATGGTCACCATGACCGTAGTAATATCCACCTTGGAGCAGCGTCCAAGAAACTCCAAGGTCCAGGTTTTTGGTGAGATAAAGGAGCTCCTCTTCAAATGAACTGGAAATTCAGTTTTTACCTGATTCCAAACCTCATTTGCAAACTGACAGAAGAGGAGGGAATGCTCAATTGTCTCATATTGGTTGCAGAACACACACGTCACCTTAGCTGGGATGTGCCTTTTCTCCAGTTGATGGCCGCACGGCATGCAGTCATGGGCAAAACGCCAGAGCGTAATCTTCATTTTACCTGGCGCTTTGGTGGACCAAAGCTTCCTCCAGATTTTTGTATCAGTGTCCATATTGGTTGATGAAGAACCCCGCCCGGTCCGGCTCCGTTCGATAGCGAAGCGATCGAACCGCGCCAAATGGTAGGCCGATCGGACGGTGTACTGGCCATATCTTGCATGGGGCCATGAAGCAAAGTCCTCGCCACCGTGGCGACTGAGAGGGATCTGTAAGATCTTGGCTGCTATGTCCGCGTGAAACGTAGCTCGGACCAAGTCTGAATTCCAGCCCCTGCAGTCAGTAGAAAGGAGAGTATCCACCGTGGCGTCGTCCTGGATAGGAACCAGCGAACGCAGTGCCGACGGGATAATCCCCGGAATCCAATTATCTGACTTGATTTTGGTCGATTTACCATCCCCTATACCCCACCGTACACCGAGGCGTAGGAGGTCCCTGCCAAATAAGATGCTGCGCCAGGTGAACGAGGAGGTCCGAGGTCGCGGTGCATCCCAGAAGTTGGAGGTGGGAAAATAACGAGCTTTGATTACACGAGCACATAAGGAGTTCTGATCAGTGAGTAGGCGCCAGCACTGTCTGCCCAACATTGCTTGGTTAAAGATGCCCAGATCGCGGAAACCTATACCTCCTAGGTCCTTCGGGGTCGAGAGCCATTCCCACGAACGCCAATGGAGCTTCCTTTTCCCCTCTTCAATGCCCCACCACCAGTTAGCAATTGATCTTCTCATTGCTAGACAGCTAGCTTTTGGCAATTCAAAACAGCTCATAACATACGTGGGGATCGCCTGTATCACTGTCTTGAGGAAGATTTCTTTCCCAGCCCTTGACATAGGACGATCCGAGGTACCATTCATGCGCTGCCACATGCGATCATGCAAAAACCCGAAAGTACCAACCGGAGAGTGACCAACCTCGGTGGGCATCCCGAGATATTTCTCCTGTAGGGCCTCGTTATTAACACCCAACCGTTGCATAACCTCGGTTTTGATCACTTCAGAGCAGCGGGAGCCAAAGAAAATTGATGATTTGTCCAGATTCACCTTTTGCCCGGACCCTTCACAATATGTCTCCAGAACCTGCTGCAACGCATCTACACTTCTCCCATCAGTACGAGCAAAGAACACACTGTCGTCTGCAAACAGTAAATGAGTGATAGGAGGTCCAAGTCGAGAACTACGTAATCCTTGTAGTGCACCTTGGCTCTCCTTTTGTTGCAGTAAACAAGACAATCCTTCTGTACATAAGAGAAAGAGATAGGGACTAATAGGGTCCCCCTGACGAATACCCCTCGAAGGGATGACGGGCTCGGTCAGATCACCATTAACACGGACAGCATAGCGTACCATAGTGACACATCTCATCACGGTAGTGATCCATCTCCGGGAAAAGCCAAGTTTCTGAAGGCAACCAGATAGATAGTCCCACTCGACGCGGTCATAAGCCTTCATCATGTCGACTTTGAGAGCGAAAAACGGTCGTTTCGCTTGTTGTTGCCTAATGGTGTGTAAGCACTCATACGCGATGAGAGCATTATCGGTGATCAAGCGCCCTGGTACAAAGGCACTTTGATTTTCTGATATAACCATTGGCAGGATGAGCTTCAAACGATTGGCTAGAACCTTCGAAGCAATTTTGTAACGGACGTTGCAGAGACTAATTGGACGAAAATTCTTCAGCTGTTGTGGATTGGCTACCTTCGGGATTAAGACTATGACAGAATCGCAAAAACCTTCAGGTAGCTGACCTCCATCCAAGAAAGTCCTCACAACCCAACAAATTTCCATTCGGAAAAATTCCCAGTGAGTCTGATAAAATAACGCCGGGAAGCCATCCGGCCCCGGTGCTTTAGTTGGTCCCATCTGGAAGAGGGCATACTTAATTTCATCATCTGTGTAAGGCTTGTCTAAATCTGTATTTGATCCCATCTCGAGCTCCAGACTTTGCTCGGGGGTAGAGTTTAGCCGTCACCTGCATCATCTTCGCATCTTGAGACGACAAGACCTCCTTTCCTTCCTCCTTTTGCAGACCTGCCCAATAGATCAACAAAGAAGCCACTACGTAACTTGCCTCAAAAGGGGACCTGCATGACATGACTATCAAAGGTAACTCTGTTACGGGTTTTCCAAATATCCCAGCAAATAGCGGCCAAACCAATCAAATAATACTGCTCCCCCGCCAGGGAGATAGGAATAGAACCACACAATAGCTTGCCAGGGAGAGTTAGGGCAGGTCTGAGTACCCATAGTCTGTCCTACAATCCCCCAGGTGCATCTTGCTATGGGTCAGGTAAACAAGAGGTGTTCAGCAGTTTCGAATTATCGACAAAAAGAACAGACCGGATTACGAGGCCAACTTCTCTTCTACATGCTATCGCGAGTAACCAGGGCATTTCTAAACAATTGCCACAAGAAAACCTTGATTTTCAAAGGTAATTTAGCCCCCCATATCTCCTTATTATTAGCACTAGAGAGCCCACTCTCTAAGAACTTGTAAACATATTTAGTCAAAAAGACACCATTATTGTTAAACTTCCAGGAGATCACATCAGGTGAATCCGAGAAATGCACACCACTCACAACACGCTTGATCCCCATCCACTGATCCAGCAGATCACCATGAAGATTCCTTCTAAAAGGAAGATCCAAGTTACAATTCAATGCTTCCCACACCGTACAATCATGATTCTGACAAATGGAAAATAGAGTAGGGTACTGCACACTAAATGGAGGGTTATTATCAATACTGTCATGCCAAAATTTGGTGATGTTTCTGAAGTACACAATGGTCAATTAGAGGGGGGAGGGGTGAATCGGTGACCTACAAATTTTAATCCTTTTTCACTTTTAGATGGGCTTTAGCAAGTAAACAACTTGGTTATCTAGATGTGCAACTAGGTAGACACCCTATGTGATAAGCAACAAGTATGCAACGGAAGTAAAAGCAAGGCACAATATAACCACAAGTGAAAAACACGGAGACAAGGATATGTTTTCCGTAGTTTCTTATTGAAAGAAGTGCGTCTACGTTGGAGAGGTGGGGAGCCACCTAGGCACTCCTCAATAGCACGGTTGTGCACACCCTGTTCTCCTTGAGCTTCTCCGGTGAGGGAGATTCTCGTTTCCACTATGAGGTCGACTTGAAGGTGTTGACCAAACCTTTACAAGGGGGTTGAGGCTACTCCACAATTGAGATGGAGGCTCTCAACAATCCGAAACTTCTTGCTACAAGGCGGAAGCTACAAGCACTAGGGTTTCTCTAGGATGACAAGGCAACCAAGAGATTACAAAATCCCAAGAGGTATGGTATGGGAAAACACTTTTTGGCTTGGTAGAAAGGTAGATCTAGGCCTCCTCCATCAGATCCTTGAAGGGCATCGAGTTTGGTTGGAGTAGGAGGGAGATCGGGGCGTTTTAAGCTCTTGAACAATGGAGGAGAGAGAGGAATGGACGAACTAGCTGTCTAGAGGAAGAAGACAACTATTTATAGCCTCCTCCGAATTCTGACCGTTGTAGTACACTAGGGCCCGAATATTCCGGGGTTAGGACCGGAAATTTCCAGGGCTGGAAGGTCGGATATTTGAAATATCCGGGGGGCGTATTTTTGAATAATCCGGGGCCGGAATATTCCGGCCAATAATCCACCCCCATCTCTATGCGCGGGCAGCAGCACCACGCTGAAAAATTGCTAAGGACCTGAGGGCCGTAAATTTGCCCCGGAATATTCCGGGAAAATATCCGCCCCACCTTATGTGCGCGGGCACCTGCGAAACCTCCAAATTCTGCTAAGGACCCGGGGGGGCGGATATTTGCCCTGGAAATTTCCGAGCAAATTTCTTCCCTGGCTTCTGTGCGCGGGCAGATGGAGTGAATGCTTAGTCGTTTGAAGAAACCAGAGGGGCCGGAATATTCCGGTGCTGGGGCCGGATATTCCGGCCTATATCCACCGGAATTTCCGGGTGCAACACCTGAATAATCCGGCTGCAGTAAAAATCTTCTTCAGAAATCCTTTGTGAAATTTTTCGAGAGTATTATCGTTAATCATCTGAGAGACCAGCTATAGACACTTAAACATATTGTTAGTACACGGGATAACCGTGTTGTTATCATCACCAAAATCATTAGAGGGATAATGAGCTTTTAATCTCCCCCTTTTTGGTGAGTGATGACAACACGAGTATTTGCATAGAGATAATCTAACAATGCGATAGAACGTAAACATCACAGATAGGCATGTATAGGAGACATGTCTCCCAATAATATGAGTTCGCACAAACGAATCCACGAATAACGAGCACGAGTGAAACGAAGTTCGAAAAACGCACGAAGAGATAAAGAACGATAAAAACGAGGAAATCCACCCTAGCAAATCCCCGTGATCTCTAGATCTTCTCCCCCTTTGGCATTAGGATACCAAAAAGACAGAAGAAAGCACTACGTCCCAAAGAACAAGCTCTAAGCCTGGGTGTCTTCCTCCTCCTCCCCGCTGGCAGTGGCAATGTCCTCATCATCAGCAACATCCAGATCCCAGTCCAAATCACGGTTGTTCAAGTTGCGGTAAGGAATCCTCTCGGGAAGAGCAGCAGGAACATTGGGAATGTTGAGTGCAGTCATGATGGCGCGCCGATTCTCCTGAATGTTGTGGCGCTCAACATAGGCATTGTAGTTCTCCTTGTGGATGCACACATTCATGCACATCACCTTCTCAATGGCACTAACTATCCAGGAGCGCTTCTTGGTACCAGGAGGAGCAGGACGCATGCGAGGATCACGGTGGCCCTGACCGGTAGCACCGACATCATGAGCAGCCTGGGAAGTGTGAGCACTCTTATTTTACAGCTTCACGTCCTTGTGCGACTCACAGTCCATCTCAAGATCCTCACGCAGTTCAGCGGGGTACCGTGACTTGATGAGCTTCATGATGTAGGGAGCATATGGTGGCACTTTGCGGTGGAAGAGAGCGAAGTGGATCTCGTTGAAGATGAAATCCATCACATCAATCTTGTGGCTCTCAGTGTCCTCAAGGTTACCCTCAGTGAATGTTAGAAAGGCATGGTGCATGAGGTTCACCAGGCCGCCATGGATCTCATCATTGTTGCCGCCACTCGGGGAAATGGTCTCCCTGAACATACACAGAAGGATGTCATAGATAGGATAGAGACCCTTTGCAGATCCCACAGTGTCAGTAGGACCATACAGCTCAATCAGCTTGTTCTTCTCATACTTCATCCCGTGAATGTGCATACGAGTACCCTGAGGAACGTTGAGGCCAGCAAAGGGGTATCCAAGCTTAGCAGCAAAGTCATGGAATGTGGCAGTGAGCAAGTGCGGGCCAGACATCCAGGACATACCAATCTCCTCAGACTCATCAAACACCAGGGTGGCGAAGAACTGCTGGATGAAGGTGGTATTGTAAAAGCATTGGGTCTCCATGAGATGGCGCAGTCCCAGAAGCTCAGCAAGATTGACAGAATTGTTGAAATATGCAGGGTTGGCAGCCATGTGGGCGAAGCTGATGTATTTCATTGGGCAGACAGGCTTGCTCATCACAGTATAGACTTGCTTGAAGAGAATTTCCTGCTCAGAATGCCAGAAGCAAGAATCAATGGTTGGGTCTTGAGGACCCTCTGTGTACCAGGCGTTGGCGCGCCATGACTTGAATTCAACGACAGACATGGTGGCCACGTTAAAAACAGTCTTTCCATGTTGCCTGCTGGCCCTGCGAGCTGCCCTGTCAGCGTTGCGCTCCCGCTCATAGGCTTGCTCCTCATCGCGCTGGAGGCGACGAGTCTCAGCCTCGTCAACAAACACTCCCTCATCATCCTCCCTCGAATTGCGCCACCGCTTGCGAGAACTAGTCATCTTTTCGGGCCTAGAGCTTGAACCATCTGCGAGAAAAGCAAGAGAAAGCGCAAAGAAAAACAGAAAAACATCAAAACGGGGGCTCACAACTTAGAGGAGTGGAATAATGGATCTTTGTTAGAGATTCAGGGCAGGCCAGATATTCCGGCCACTGTCGAAATGTCTGGGGGGCGGTAATTCCGGCCTCTGACGAAATTTCCGGGGGGCGGAAATTCCGGCCAGGGGGTGGAAATTTCCGGCCCTCAAAAATTCGTATTAGGGTTGAGAGTATAGGCCTGCCACGAATCTAAAACAACAAAGTAGAGCGAGGGGGGACAAGAGGATATACATGGAACTAGTGTACGGTTGTTCCACCCCCAAAACTCAAAGAAGATGATAGGAAACGAGATCTAATCGTCCGACAACACTAGATTACGGAGAAAACATGGCACATACCAAGATCCATGGGGTGAGGAACGGATGTGTGGTCTCTTGATCCGCAAAAGGCAGACGGGGGACGAAGAAGGGAGGCGAGGGGGCCTCCCGGGAGGCTCGGAGGCGGCGACTGCGGTTGGGGGCGGAGTGGAGGCGAGGGGAGGGAAAAAGAATCTGGAACCTCCCCTGCCGTCGCCTATTTATAGCCCCCGGCCTCTTACCCCGGAATATTCCTGTGTTAAGGCCGGAAATTTCCAGGGGCCGGATATTTAGCCGGAAATTCCGCCCCAAATTTTCGGTCTGCCTTCTGCGAGGGGGCACGACGGATTTTGGGATGGAATTTACGCAAAATCACGAGCCCCGGAAATTTCCGGGGCATAAGACACGGAATATTTCGGGCCCCGGATATTTGCACCGGAAATTTCCGCCCAAAATTCCGGTGTGCCTGCTGTGAGCAGGCACAAGGGAAATAGGGGGGGATTTCTGAGGCAATTATCAGGGGCCGGAAATTTCCGGGCCTCAGGCCGAAATTTCCGGGGTTCCCGCACACACCAAGTTTTTGAAAAATAGGATAAGATGTGAGCCACCAAAACAACGATAAAACAACGACAATGATCAAACGCAAACACACCAACGAGAAAGGGCAAACGAGACAAACAATATATTCAAAGAGGAAAAAATGTTGGTGGCGGAAGCCACCGTGTTTGAGGGTATACCAAGGAGCCGCGAAGATATATCTTGGGCCCAAAAGTATGACTCAGGTTGAAGCACAATAAGTCACATAATGACTAGATATGCATGAAGTTTTGATTGTTTTGCGCATGATAGGAGGAGTGTTGGTTCATGAGTTGAAATACGCTCCCCCTATGTCCATTCTTACATCTAAACTTAGATAACATGTGTAGTGAGGGTACATATGCAAGGGTTCAAGTGAAGTTAGACGCATCGATCACATTTAATTCATTCCTCAAACCCCGAAACCTTGGTTCATCAAGGGCCTTCGTGAAGATATCCGAAAGTTGATCCTTGGTTGGCACATAGGAGAGATCAATATCGCCCTTCTCAACATGATCCCGAATGAAGTGATGTCGAATTTCAATGTGCTTCGTCTTGGAGTGAAGAACGGGGTTGTAGGCCATCTTGATAGCACTCTCATTGTCGCACAAGAGGGGGGCCTTGCCGAAGTCGATACCATAATCTCAAAAAGTTTGCCGCATCCATAGCAATTGAGCACAACAACTAGTCGCGGAGATGTACTCGGCCTTGGTGGTGGAGAGGGCGATGCAGTTTTGCTTCTTGGAAGACCAACAAACCAATGAGCGACCAAGAAATTGACAACCACCGGATGTAGACTTCCTATCCGTGTTCTCGCCCGCATAGTCCGCATCCGAGTATCCAATGATCTGAAAGCTTGAACCCTTGGGATACCAAAGACCGAAGTTTGGGGTATGAACCAAATAGCAAAAGATGCGCTTAACCGCTTCAAAATGACTTTGCCTCGGAGAGGCTTGAAACCTTGCACATTTACCTACGATATACATGATATCGGGTCTAGATGCACAAAGGTAGAGAAAAGAGCCAATCATGGAGCGGTATACCTTTTGATCTACCTCTTTACCATTCGGGTCGGGTTACAAGTCAATAGTTGTGGACATGGGTGTTTTCATAGGCTTGGCATCATGCATGTTGAATCGCTTGAGCATGTCTTGAGTATACTTGGCTTGCTTGATGAAGGTGCCTTCGGGATGTTGCTTGATCTCAAAGCCAAGGAAATACTCCAACTCGCCCATCATAGACATCTCGAATTTATCCGGCATAAGCTTGCAAAACTCATCATTGAATGCGGTGTTAGTAGAACCAAAAATGATATCATCCACATAGACTTGGCATATGAACAAGTCACCTCCAACCTTTTTGCTGAAAAGGGTGGGATCGATTAAACCAACATTGAACCCACGATCTACTAGAAACTCTTTAAGATGCCCGTACCACGCACATGGAGCTTGTTTAAGTCCATAGAGCGTCTTATCGAGTTTGTAGACATAATCGGGGTGGTTGGGATCCTCGAAACCCGTAGGTTGCTTGACATATACCAACTCATGGATGGAACCAGTCAAGAATGCACTTTTCACATCCATTTGTTGTAGTTTGAAATTATGATGAGAAGCATATGCAATCAAGATACGAATTGATTCAAGACAAGCTACGGGGGTGAAGGTTTCACCGAAATCGACACCTTCGACTTGAGAAAAGCCTTGAGCCACCAATCTCGCCTTGTTGCGGATGATGATGCCATCTTTATCTTGTTTGTTCTTGAAGATCCACTTGGTTCCGATGATGTTCTTGCAATCCTTAGGTCTTGGTACTAACTTCCACACCTTATTGCGCTCGAAATTGTTGAGCTCGTCGTGCATAGCTTCAAGACAATCTTGATCTTCAAGCGCTTCATAGCCCTTCTTGGGCTCAATGTGAGAGACGAAAGCATGAGCCTTGCTAAAGTCCGCCAATTGTCTTCTTGTGACTACCCGTCCACGAACTTGTCCAAGAATCATGTCCTCTGTGTGACCAACAAGAGAAAGGTTTTCTAGCATTCTCTTTGCCCTACGAGCTAGTAAATCCTCCAAAGACTCCTATGGCTTGATCATAACCTTCATCATCAGAGTCATGTCCATCTCTTCCTTGATCTTGGTCCTCAATGGGAGATGGATCTCTTATGTGTTGGGTTTAATCACCAACATGGTTGTCTTGTCCTTGTCCTTCATTGTAGGCTTGGCCTTGATTAAGAGCTTGGCCTTGAGTGTTAGCTTGTCCTTGATTGATGAAATGATCTTGTTCATTAGCTTGGCCTTGATTGGTAGCTTGAGGGCTCGGTGCATCTTGTTGGGTAGTTTGTGTATAAATGGGTGTAGTCAATGGCTCCACTTGAGTAGAGCATAGTCCTTCTCCCTCTGTCATCTGGTAACCCTCAATGGGGATTATTTCACCAATCCCCATTCTTCTTATGACGATGAGAGGAATTGCACCTCCTACAACACCATGATCTATACACCCCCCTTGGGACCCATTATCCTCATCAAACACCACGTCTATAGCTTCTTCAACTTGTCTGGTGGACTTGTTGTAGACTCTATAGGCGTGAGCGTCTGTGGCATAACCAACAAAGATATCCGCATATGACTTGGTCTCGAATTTTGACAAGTGTTTACCTCTCTTACAAACGAAGCACTTTCAACCGAAGACCTTGAGGTATGAAACATCTGGATCCTTGCCCGTGAGAGTCTCATAGGGGGTCTTGTTCAAGATCTTGCGGAGATACAACCGGTTGCTAGCATGACAAGCGGTGGAGACGGCTTTGGCCCAAAAGTTGTATGGGGAAGAGAATTCCGCAATCATAGTCCTTGCCGCGTCCATTAGTGTCTGGTTCTTCCTCTCCACCACACCATTTTGTTGAGGGATATAGGGAGTGGAATATTGATGAGCGATCCCATCCTCGCTAAGAAATCCATCCATGGTGTAGTTCTTGAACTCGGAGCCATTATCACTCCGGATTGCCATAATGGTCGTATTGTGTTGGCGTTCCACCAAAGTGATTAACTCGATGACCCTCTTTTGAGTCTCACTCTTCTTCTTGAATAAGTACACCCAACAATATCTTGAATAGTCATCCACAATCACCAAGCAATACTTCTTGCCTCCAATAATATCATATGATAGGGGACCAAAGAGGTCCAAATGAATGAGCTCGAGGATTCTTGAGGTGGTGATGTTGGTCTTGGTGGGGTGAGCTTCCCCATGTTGCTTTCCAAGAATGCAAGATCTACACACACGATCTTTGGCAAACTTAGCATTCGTTAGTCCTAGAACATGATTGCTACTTTGAAGGTCATGAAAGGTCCTCATATTGGTGTGGGCTAACCGGCGATGCCATATCCAACCCACATCAACTTTAGCCATTAGGCATGTCGCGGCACCACGTGTCTCCTTTAGAGAAGTCGACTAAATACATGTCGTTCTCGACATGCCCAACAAAGGCTACTTTAACAGTCGTTTCCCAAGTGACAATCACATTCTCTTTATTAAAGAACGAGGTAAAACAACTTTTTGCAAGTTGAAGGACCGAGATGAGATTGTAGCCAAGGGACTCGACCAGGAGGACATTCTCAATTGATAAATCATTTGAGATAGCCACCTTGCCTCGTCCCAATACCTTTAGCTCGGAGTTATCACCAATAGTGACGCAATTGAGATGAGGTAATGGAGGATTAATTTCACTCATTGCGTCTTTGCTTCCGGTCATATGTTGGGATGCACCACTATCCACCGTCCATTTGCTCGACCCGTAAGCACTTCCCGAAGTGACTTTTGCCATAAGACATGTAGGTCGGATAGCCGCAATCTCATTGGGGGATTCAAATAGAGAGACCGAAGGAGATGAAGCGGTAGCTATGGAAACATGGGCCACACCTACAACTTCATCTTCTCCTTCATCTCTAGAGATATAGGTTTCCAACACCGCCCCTTCTTGAACATAAAGAGCCCTTGGCACTCTTCTAGCGAAGTTCTTGTTTTGTGGAGCCTTGGCCTTGTTCTTGCGGACTAGCTTGCCTTCATTTTCTTCTCTTGGCTCAAAAGGGCACTCCTTTACGAAGTGATTTGCAGTTCCATAATTGTAGCAACTCCTTGGTCGCTCCCCCTTCTTCTTGTAGTTCTTGTTTCGCGGAGGTCTTGGAGAGACGGCCTTGTGAGCTTCCCATCTCTTCCAATATCCGTGCATAGCAAGGGCAATGCACTTATGAGCGCCAGTGTAGGTGTCCACATAGTCTTCCTCATCATCATACTCTTCTTCAACTTCTTAAACTTGAGCCATTTCCTTTGACTTCAATGCAAGATTGGGTGTCTTTCCCATTCCTCTTGAGCGAGCGAGAGCATCATCCACACTCTTGTGTGATAGGGATATGGCGATGAATTCACTAAGAACACCAATGGAGTTGAGATAATTGTAGTCCGCCCTCGTCCGAATGCTAGTGGAGAGGTTTTTCTCGAAAGGTGTAATAGCTTTGATGAACTTCCTCATTATCCACTCATCGGAGATCTCTTCTTTTCCAAAGTCCCTAAATTGATTGGCGAGGGTGACAACTCTCTGATATAGCTCCTCGGGGGACTCATCCTCTTGCATAACAAAGTTCTCGTACTTGTCAATGGCCACATCATACTTGGATGATTGAATGCTAGCATTGCCTTGAAAACAAAGTGTCAAGCTTGTCCCATGCTTCCTTGGCGGTCTTGCAACCTCGAATGTGAGTGAGATGCTCCCTTGGAAGAGACTTTTGAATGATGACAAGGGCCGTCTTGTTGAGTTGAGATTCCACATCTTCCCTAGGAGTCAAGTTGCTTGGTTCATGGGGATGGAACCCATGAATCACACTCCTCCACAAGGCGGTGCAAGAGCCGGAAATATGTGACTCCATTTCAAACTTCCAAGAAGAGAATTCATTAGTGTTAAGCATGGGAGGAAGTCCAACATTAAGAATGTGTGGCATTGAAACTATTGGATGGATGGAGTCATAATTTTGAGGTGGTGGGACTTTTGAGTTGGACCCCGAACCATTAGCCGTTTGAGACTTGGAGCCTCCGGTATTCTCCTTTGCCTTAGCCTTTTTGTGTGGCTTTCGCCTTAGTTTTGGCAATGTTGTCTTCGATCTCGGTATCTTCCGGAAGAGTTTCCTCTTCCAAACTCTCCGCATCAGAGACATGGGGATAATCCGTGCGCCCTTAGGTTTACCCATCATGATCTCGGTCATCTTCTTGATGGAGGAAACCTTCGAGCCAACACTAGAGCTAACCTTGGACAATTGGGTTTGAATGGTCACAACTATTGTTTCTAGGTTAGCTATAGTCTCGGCCATTCTGGAGAGCTCCTCCTTAGAAGATTCGGGATCATCTCTGTTGGCCATGATACTCTTAGGCGGTTAAGCCCGATATAAGAGCCGAGGATCTGATACCAATTGAAGGTACACAATGGTCAACTAGAGGGGGGTGAATAGGTGACCTACAAATTTTAATCCTTTTCACTTTTAGATGGGATTTATCAAGTAAACAACTTGGTTATCTAGATGTGCAACTAGGTAGACACCCTATGTGATAAGCAACAAGTATGCAACAGAAGTAAAAGCAAGGCACAAGATAACCACAAGTGAAAAACACGGAGACAAGGATATGTTTCCCGTAGTTCTTTCTTGAAATAAGCACGTATACATTGGACAGGTTGGAAGCCACCTAGGCACTCCTCAATAGTGAAAGTACACAAAGGTCACCTAGAGGGGGGGTGAATAGGTGACCTACAAATTTTAATCCTTTTTCAATTTTAGTGGGGGCTTTGGAAAGGTAATAACTTGGTTATCTAGATGTGCAACTAAGTAGACACCCTATGTGACAAATAATGAGTAGCAACGGAAGTAAATGCAAGGCACAAGATAACCACAAGTGAAAAACACGGAGACAAGGATATGTTTCCCGTAGTTCTTTCTTGAAAGAAGTACGTCTACGTTGGAGAGGTGGGGAGCCACCTAGGCGCTCCTCAATAGCACGGATGTGCACACCTTGTTCTCCTTGAGCTTCTCCGGTGAGGGAGATTCTCGTTTCCACTATGAGGTCGACTTGAAGGCGTTGACCAAACCTTTACAAGTGGTTGAGGCTACTCCACAAGTGAGATGGAGGCTCTCAACAATCCGAAGCTTCTTGCTACAAGGTGGAAGCTACAAGCACTAGGGTTTCCCTTGGATGACAAAGCAACCAAGAGATTACAAGATCCCAAGAGGTATGGTGTGGGAACACAATTTTTGGCTTGGTAGAAAGGTAGATCTAGTCCTCCTCCATGAGATCCTTGAAGGGCATCGAGTTTGGTTGGAGGAGGAGGGAGATCGAGGCGTTTTGAGCTCTTTAACAATGGAGGAGAGAGGGGAATGGACGAACTAGCTATCTAGAGGAAGAAGACAGCTATTTATAGACTCCTCCAATTTCTGACCGTTGCAGTGCGTCAGGGCCAGAATATTCTGGTGTTAGTACCGGAAATTTCCGGTCTATCCTGGCCGGATATTTGAATAGATTTGGGGGCGGAAATTTGAATCTTCCGGGGGCGGAAAATTCCGCCCAATGTTCCGCTCCCATCTCTGTGCACGGGCAGGAGCCGCGCGCTGAAAACTGCTAAGGACCAGAGGCCGGATATTTGAATTATCCGGGGGCGGATATTTGAATAATCCAGGCCCGGAATTTTCCGGCCAATAATTCGCCCCCATCTCTGTGCGCGTGCATATGAGAAAGCTCCAATTTCTGCTAAGTACCAGAGGGCCGGAAATTTGCCCCGGAAATTTCCGGTGCAAATATCCGCCCCAGCTTCTGTGTGCGGGCAGTGGGGGAAAAACTCAATCCCTTAGACATGGCCAGAGAGGCCGGAATATTCCGGTGCAGGGGCCTGATATTCCGCCCCATAAGCACCAGAAATTCCGGTGTAGACAGTGAAAAATCCGGTGGCAGTAAATCCAATTTCCAGAACTCCTCTTTGAACTTTTGTATGTATTTATCAATAATCATCTTAGCTAACAGCTGCATAGACTCAAACAACATTGTTAGATAGAAGATACCCGCGTTGTTATCATCACCAAAATCATTAGAGGGATCATGAGCTTTCAATCTCCCCCTTTTTTGTGAGTGATGACAACACGAGTATTTGCAAGGGAATAAACTAACAATGCATGCGATGGAAAGTAAAACACCATAGATAGCATATATAGGAGACATGCCTCCTAATAATAATAGTTCACACAAGCAAATCCACGAATAACGAAGTTCAAAAGACGCACAAAACGATAAAAGGCGATGAAGAACGAAAACCCACCCTAGCAAATCCCCGCAATCATCTAGATCTTCTCCCCCTTTGGCATCAGGATACCAAAAAGAGAAAAGAGAGCACTATGTCCCATAGAGAAAACTCTAGGCCTGGGTGTCATCATCTTCTTCCTCCTCCTCGCTAGCAGACACAATATCCTCATCATCATCCACTCCGAGATCCCAGTCAATGTCGCGATTGCTCCAGTTCTTGTATGGAATCCTGGGAGGAGGAGGAGCTGGCACATCGGGAATGTTGAGAGCAGTCATGATGGTGCGCTGGTTCTCCTGGATGTTGCGGCGTTCAATATAGGCATTGTAGTTCTCCTTGTGGATGCACACATTCATGCACATCACCTTCTCAATGGCGCGAGCGAGCCATGAGCGCTTCTTGGTGCCGGGAGGAGGTGGACGCATGCGAGGATCACGGTGACCCTGACCCGTGGCGCCAACATCATGAGCAGCTTGCTGAGTGTGGGCGGCCTTCTTGTACAGCATGACATCCTTGTGCTCATCACAGTCTAACTCTAGGTCCTCACGTACGTCAGCAGGATAGCGAGACTTGATGAGCTTCATGATGTAAGGAGCATATGGAGGCACTTTGCAGTTAAAGAGAGCAAAGTGGATCTCGTTGAAGATGAAGTCCATCACATCAATCTTGTGGTGCTCAGTATCAGTCATGTCACCCTCAGTGAAGGTCAGAAAGGAGTGGTACATGAGGTTAACCAGGCCACCACGAATAGCATCACTATTGCCCGCGCTCGGGGCAATAGTCTCTCTGAACATACGCAACAGGATGTCATAGATGGGGTAGAGACCTTTTGCAGAACCAATAACACCAGTAGACCCATACAGCTCAGACAACCTGTTCTTCTCATACTCCATCCCGTGAACGTGCAAGTGATGGTCCTGGGAAGACCAGTAAACGGATAGCCGAGCTCGGCAACAAAGTCATGGAAGTTGGCGGTGAGCAAGTGAGGGCCAGACATCCAGGACATCCCAATATCCTCAGACTCATCAAAGTCCAGAGTGGAGTAGAACTGCTGGATGAAGGTGATGTTGTAGGAGCATTGGGTCTCCATGAGGGGACGTAGACCCAGAAGTTCAGCCAGCTGGACAGAGTTGTTGAAGTATGCAGGATTGGCAGCCATGTGTGCAAAGCTGATGAATTTCATGGGACAGACTGGCTTGCTCATCACAGTGTACACCTTCTTGAAGAGCGTCTCCTTCTCAACGTGCCAGAAGCATGAGTCAATGGTTGGGTCTTGAGGACCTTCAGTGTACCAGGCCTTGCCCCTCCATGCCTTGAATTCAGGGATAGACATGGTGGCCAAGTTAAGAGCTGACTTCCCCTACTGCTTATTAGCCTTGCGAGCTGCCCTGGAAGCGTCACGTTGACGCTCATATGCTTTCTCAGCATCCTTCGCATGACGGAAAGTCTCCGCCTCATCAACTAACGTGCCATCAGCATCTTCCCTCAAGTGTCGGAGTCTCTTGCGTGAGCTAGTCATCTTAGGAGGCCTAGAGCTTGAACCATCTGCGAGAAAAGCAAAGGAAAATGCAACAAAAAGCAAACAAAAACTGATCAAAACGGGAGATCACAGCTTGTTGAAGTGAAAGAATAGATCTCAGTTAGAGATTCAGGGCATGCCGGAAATTCCGTTCCGGGGCGGAAATTCCGGAGGGCGGAAATTTTCGGCCTTCGCAATTTTCGAATCAGATCTGAATCTGGGGTCTGCCATGAATCTAAAACGACGAGGATATGTAATGAGAGAAACACTAGGGTATGTGTGATACTAGTATATGGACGTTCCTCACAAAAACACATGGAATATCAAATAACAAGAGATCAAATCAACCATTAGCCCTAGATTGCTGAGAAAACGAATCACATACCAGGATCCATGGGTGAGGAAGGGATGTGCGGTCTCTTGATCCGCAAAGAGAAATCAGAGGATGAGGAGGGGAGGCAAGGGGGCCTCCCGGACGTCTCGGAGGAGGCGGCTGCGTTTGGGGGCGGAGTGGAGGCGAGGGGAGGGAAAACAGTCTGGAATTGCCCCTCCCGTCGCCTTTATATATAGCCCCCAGCCGCGAGGACCGGAAATTTCCGGTATTAGGACCGAAATATTCCGGGGGCCAGAGATTTGGGCCGGAATATCCGCCCCAAATATCCGGTGTGCCTTCTGCGAGCGGGCACGCTGGATATTTGGGAGAAGATTTCGGTCAATCTCGAGCCCCGGAAATTTCCGGAGCTTAAGGCACGGAATATTCCGGGGCCCCGGATATTTGCGCCGGAAATTTCCGCCCAAATTTTCGGGGTGCCTTCTGTGAGCGGGCACCTTGGAAATGGGTGAAAATTTCTGAGGCAAATGTCGGGAGTCCGAAAATTTCCGGGCCCTATTCCGGAATTTCTGGGGTTCCCATTGTTACATCCCAAGTATGAAAATAACCCCTAGAATGTTTGTTTCTTGTTTTATTTAAGTTTTGCATCATGTCATCATACTCATTGAATTGTTTGCATTTGTTTTGCATTTGTTTTCATTTGTTTTGCATCTGTTTTAAATTGTTTTCTACTTCAAATTCAAACCAATATTCAAACCTTTGTTTCATACTTGTTATGTTACAACTTTTCAAATAAAAACAACCATTTGTTTCCAATTAATCCGTGAGGTTCAACTATTAAAAATGGTGGCTTTTAAGATCTATTAATTCAAATGTTATTCAAATTCAAATACATTTTTTTTCAAACAGCAACCTTTTGGAATTAATGATAATTACACAACAAATATAATCATTTGCTTCCAATTAAAACTATATGATCACCCCATTTAAATTTTGTTTGCAATAATCACTTAATCTCCAAAATCATTTAAATTGGAATCAAATTTCAAACAGCACCCAATTTGAAAATTATGAAAATTCCCAAAACATTCTAATCTTTTGTTTCCATTTATTTCAAACTAAGGGTTCATGCCATTTAAATTCTTGTTTTTAATAAATCAATCAATAATCAAATTAATGCAAATTTAAAACAAATTACAAACAGCAAGTTAATTTTGAACTTTTTGAAAACAGAATTTGGCAAGTGTTTGTTGATGACCTAAATATCTCACCCAAATTTTTCTAAAATTTTCCTAACTCTAAAACCCTCATTTTTCTCCCTATTCCATTTCTGCAAAAAAAAAACAGAGGAGAAAATCAAAAAAAAATAAAAAAGAAAACGCCCACACAGGCCAGGGGAGCAACCGGCCCGGCCCTTTTTCCTTACCCGCACGGCCTGGTACCGGTTCGCCCCCTCCTATCTCCTTCTGTTTCGCGTACGGCAGCACATCTGCCGGTGCCACGTCGCCGCCGCGCTCAGGCGACGGCCATCCTCGCCCCTAGCCCCCTATATCTACCCCCTAGGACCCCCCGAGCCTGCCCTAACCCTAGCTGCTACCTCCTCCCTCGAGCTCTGCCGCCGTTCGCCATCTCTCTGCCCCGATTCCCCTCTCTGAACCTCGCCGACGAGCTCCTCCTCTGAACCTCCGATGGCCACCGCCGCTGCCGTGCGCCACCATCCATCCTAGCCACAGGAATGACACCGCCGTGCTTCCCTCTCCCTCGACAACACCTCCTCGAGTCCGGGAACCTCCTGTAGCCGCGCCGCCATCCTCAACGTCGACGCCGCCGTCTGCTCCGAGCCTCTGCCACCTCCACGACGCCGGTGAGCAGTCGAGCACGTCCTCCTCCTCTCTGTTCTCCCTCTGCACGAACGCCTCCGCGTCCACCACACACCCGCAAGCACACGCACACACCAGCACGCGCGAGCAGCCACGGTGATCGTCGCCGGCGACCACGTTTCTGTCAGCGAAATTCAGAAACCTGCGCGTAACTGAATGATAACCTTGCTGCAGCGCGTATACTGTCAAACACCGAAACGCACCGTAGTGGTAACGCTCCACTGCACGCCCTCCGCAGCGCGGGTTCGAGCCCTCGCGCTCGCGATTAAAAACCCCACCTTTTTTCCGCAACGCGCTGACAGGGTGGCCCCCCCCTGTCAGCCACACTGTTGCCACGCAAACACACGAGGGACACCGTTGGCCCCTGGGCCCTCTGTCAGTGGCTGTGTCCAGCCACTGCTGAGTAACAAAAGTTTTGCAACCTTTTCTTTTCAAAACAAGTCCCTTTAAATTACAGAATGGTCCCTAATATGAAAATGCAAATAACTTTTATTTTATAACTCCAAATAATAAAAGTAAAATATGTACACTGCCCCAAATTTAATTATCTATCTTTTCAAACCATTTGTTTTATGTTTTGAATAATTCAAATGCATTCAAATTTCAAATTCAAACAATTCATTTGTAATTTGAATAATTGCATAACTAATTCATACTTAATCCAAATAATGCAAATAAAATATGTTTTCCATGCTATTTCAAACCACCTTTTCAAATATAAATTTTGTTTCATGATTTGAATAATTAAAATTGTTTAAATAATTTAAACCTTGTTTAAGTCATTTACATTTGCTAAATTCATAACTTGCTCAAATTAAATTATTTTTGAACATGTGAAATATGTTTTCAAACTAGAAAAGTATAAACTTTCCAAATATGAATTTGAATTTATGTTTTGAACAAATAAAATTCAATTAATATTCAAACTTGTTTTAAATTCATTCAAAACTTGTTTAATCTTGTTTAATTCATTATAAATTCATCCTAACTCCTTTTTCAATATTTGAAACATGTAATCCACCTAAAATTTTGTGTACTTTCCAAATATGAATTTTGTTATTTGTTCTGAACAATTTAAATTGCTGAAAACAACAAATGCTTGTGTGACACCTTTAAGGAACCAAAATTTTCTAACTTAATAAATAAATTTCTAAAATTGGTAAACCTTATTTCCAATTGATTCTATTGTTGTTATTTTGTTGTTTTCCTCATCCATGCATCATACTAATCCACTTTCACCTGTTGATTAGTTGGAAAACAATTTCCCAACCATAATTCATGGGCTTTTCATATGCAACCCCAAATTGCATGTGGGTCCATTTAATCATGTTGTACCAAGTCCACTAGTTTATGTTGATGCATCAATTAAATGGTCATGCATCATCACATGATTGTGCATTATGCCATGTTATTGATTGTTTATCTTTCTGCATTGTTTGTTTGCTTCTTCTCGGATAGACGACGACGTTGAGACAGACGATACTTACGACACCCCTTCTGAGGATCTAGCTCAGTACCAGGCTGCTGAGTTTGCAGGCAAGTTATCACTCACATGAACCATTGTGTTCCTTTCAACATTGGTTACCGATACTTTCCGTTGTCTATTTCTGCTAGCCCTATGAGTAGTTGTTTCTGTTACAAACCTATCACATGTTATCCCTTAACCATGATATTGCCTCACCTCCACACCTATAACCCCTTTGCTTGTTGCACGTGTCTTACTAGCATGCTTAGGGTTGTTTTTGCTCGAGTCTGTTACCCGTTACTTTCTGTCACTATTTCTATTATGTTCTGGGGCTCGATGTTAACCAACAACCTGTTAATTTTGAGGTAATAATAATTTGCTGATAAGGCACCGGCAGGAGGCCCGGCGTGGTTTTGAGGCCTGCTAGTGTCGACCCTAATTAGGAAAAGGGTCTTGTCTACTGATCCATGATGAGCGCACTATCCGCATGTGGGAAGCGTGTATGGGCGCCCCCCTCAATTTGATTCGATTCGCATCTCGTCCAAATCGCCACACTTAGTTCGGGCTTACCATTTGATGCACGCATATGAAGGTACGAACCCGAGGCCAGGGTGGAACTTTTGTAGTCGGCATTTAGGGCGGCGTGGTCTTCCAGTGCTATGAGGGTCCCCTTTTCTTCGTGGGGCTCGATTAGCCGCGCACGTATAGCACGTGGTGCTTTGGGCTTGATGCGAAGAAGAGTTGAGTTGTGTTGAGTGCCCCGCTTGGTGGAAGGGCCCTTCCATCTGGCGGGTTATTCTTACGTGTACGGCTAAATTGGTGCACCCCTGCAGGGATAAATCTTCTCGAGAAGCCGTGTTTTCCGCGGTTATGGTTAACTTGGTGAAAGTACTGGCTAACAAGTACTCAGAACAACTTACACCTAACTAATGATAACTTGACTAGTAATAGCCTTATTGACACAATAACTTGAACCATCATTAATCCAACTGTGTGAGTGTATCCTCGGATTGCTTCTTTGGATAAGGGGCGAGATCCAGGATGGGTTTGTTTGGTGGTTAGTTGTAGTTGGTTACGATACGCTCCCTTATCCCCTTTCTGATAGCCGGAAGTTGTATCATGTTCTGTAGTTGGTTAGTGCAGCAAGTTGCAGCATCTTTTATATACCCTTTCTTCCGTTGAACCCAAGGCATCTGTGCTTGGTGTTGACGGGTTACACTTTCGTGAACTGTGAGTCTTGCTTGCCAGTACGTCTATGTACTGACCCCTTTGGGGCTGTGGTTTCCACAGACTACGCTTACGGGGATCCCCGTGACAGCTACTACATGGAGTTTGACGAGGCTGCTGACGAGTAGATAGCGGACCCGGGCAGGATCCGAGACTTCGTGGATGGGCTCCGTCTTTTCGTTTCCGGCTTCTTAAGCCTATTTGGATTTGTCTGTACTCAGACCCTTTGAATGCTTCCGCTGAGATGTAATGATGTTATGTTGGGACATGTGTCCTCTGGATGATTGTATTTGCTATCTCTGCTCTAGTGAGAGCTATTTGCAACTTATTTCAATCTTTTGTGTCTTAGAGACCTGTTGTGTTATCATTTTGTTCAACGCCGTTGACGTACCATGTGTGTATGGTATGAAGTACGTCAATGGTAGTATCCTGATTTCTATGGGATGGTTTACGTAGACGATGAACAGATAGGGGTTGGTTGTCACACATACGTGTGTTGGCCTACTCGTAAGAGAGGCGGGTGCCGGTAAGCCCCGTAATCCAATCAACTACTGTTCAACGGAACTGCGAGTATCCTCTAGAAGTCCGGGTGCGACAAATGGTATCAGAGCCTGTCTGCCTGTAGGATCCCTTTTACTGGTCGCAGTTGAGTCTAGAAACTATTTTGTAACTATATAGGAAAAATGAAACGTGAGAGTAGGAATTCTGCCATTTTTCTTCTTTCCCCACCCACCCACCCTTTTCTGGTAAGGAAGTGCAACGTTGTTTTTCCTTCTCACCTAAACTTTCAAGTTAGGATTTCACGAATCCTGGTTTCTCTAGGATAGTTATATCTACTAGTCCATAGGAATGGAGGTGGTTGTGACATGATTTATCATGTTGCCTACTCACGATTGAGAACGGAGGCGTGTAAGCCCCGGAAGCAAATCCTCTATTCCTTAAGCAGTAGATATTGATCCTTTAGAAGCCCGGATGGGTTTCCGTAGTACCTCAGGAGTTATTGGTCTCGTGTTTCCCGATGTTGCTTCGATATCCTGTTCTTCTCAACATCCTTTTCGTCCGTTGAAACCTTGTTGTTGCTTTCCACTTCAGTTCTCTACCGGCGTCTAATCAAAACTTCCCCGATCATCTGCAGATGGATCTCAGGTTCTACCCGCAGGTGGTTCGGATGACTCGTTGCGAGAGCACTGCCGGTTATCCGGAGATGCTGAGAGACATGGTCACTTATCTGGGGTTCCGTTGGGCACCAGAGTACCAGGTCTACGAGCAGCAGCGAGAGTTTGACCAGACCTACTACCAGGCTATCATCTACATTCTGTCAGATGATGGCATGAGCGTTGTCCACCACTACGAGGCAGTAGGTTCCACAGTGGATATGGCCGTGCAGCAGGCAGCTTATGTGAGTCTCACCGTCCTTCGTGCTGACTACTGGGGATTTGACGATTCTATCTATCGCCACATTCCCCGTGGTTACATCACCTCGGAGGGAGCTCACTCCACTCTCTACGACGAGCTGGATGTCTACGAGCACGATAACACCAGGCTGCACACCACCGCTCAGTTTGTGAGGCACAGTGACGCAGTTGCCGGCAAAATATCTCAGGAGTTGGCTTCAGTCAGAGAGCAGCTCTACCTTGCTTTGACTCGTCTGGCGACGTACACCACAGACTTTGTTGGAGACGAGCGCTTTGCACGTTTCGATCAGCCAGTTGGTCGTCGTCTGCCAGATGCTGGAGGTTACGAGCCGATCAGAGGTCCACTCCTCAACCTCGGTGCTGGTTACACTGGGATTCCACGCTTTGGAGCACAGGGAGTCGACGCTATGTACTTCACCACACCTAGAGTCGCTCTCAGACCACGTCAGATCTATGTGGATCGTCGTTCTACCTACTTTCGTGGGCGTGCTCCTCACTGTAACACCTGGGGTGTTCCCCCTTAGTAGAAATTGGTTGCTTTCCTTTTTCTTTTTGCATCACCTGCATCATATGCATTGCACCCTGTTTTCCAAACAACTCAAAAATTCAAACCAAATTAAACTTTCAAACATTGTCCACAGTTTCCAAATTGAAAATTGCAAACTAAACAAATCCAATTGTTTTCAATAGTTTGAAGTTGTTTTGCTTGTTAATAAAATTCCTTTTCTAATAACACCCAAATGGCAATTTCAAATTCAAAGCAAATCCATTCATATTTGACATGATCCAATTGTGGTTTTAAAATTAACAACTTGCAAACTTTTTAGCTCACTAAGTTTTCTTAGTGTTTGGGTTTATTAAATAAAATTTGTCAATTTTAAAAATCAACTGAAAACCTATATGAATTTCAAATAGCAAATTTCAAACAAATTGTCATTTTCCAAACTGTTGAAAATAAGTTAAACTACCTTGATGTTGCTGTTTTGTAAATCAAATAAAAATAGTTATAAAATAAAACCCCCCAACCCCTATTTCTATCTCTCTCTCTCTCTTTATCTCTTACAAAAAAAAGTGGAAAAGGAAAAATCAAAAGAAAAGGAGACAGGCCATCCCACCTCCCCAGCCCACCTAATCCCCCACTCAAGCCCACCACTTAAGCCCGGTACCCCTTCAGTCGCTTTCTTCCTCCTCAGCTGTCGTCATCTTCCTGTACGATCACCTCCACCACCGTGTGATCTTTCCCCCCCCCTCCGATGTTGCGCCGTACAAGCTCGACTCCCCATAAAACCTAGCCTACCCCTCTGCTCACCCTAGACCCCTCTCTCCCATCTCCCTCCGCCGCCATTTTCCCTCTCTCTCCCTCCCACCTCTCTCTTCTGTCCTCTGTGACGAACCAGTGCACCACCCCCACTGCCTCCTCATCGCGGTGACGCCACGGCCACCTCGAGGTTCCTCTGTTTAGGGGAATGGAACCACCACTACGTCCTCGCCAAGTTTGCCGAAGGGATCATCGCCAGGTACCGCCCGATTTCGCCGCCCTTTTCCTCTATCCTCGCCGTGGTTTCCGTTCAGGTTGTGCAGTTCTTCAGAAGCACCCGCACCACACCGGCTCCTGCACTCTACCTTGCACGCTGCACACACGTCCACGCACCACCGCCTCCACACTGCAAGCACACGCACCAGGCGCGAATCGAGCAGCAGCATCGCTGGATCGCCTCCTCTGTTTCCCGTCCGTGGTCAAGTTCTGAACTTCAGCCGTAAGGTTCAGTTAAACACACATCAGCAACTACAACCAGGCTCGCAGCCCCTACCTGTCACGAAACGATTCCTAGCGCAGCGGTGCTGCTCCTTGCGCGCACTGCGGGAGGTCACGGGTTCGATTCCCCTCCCCCCCCCCGGTGGGAATTAATCCCAACCTTTTTTCCCTTGCCACGCCAGCGCCCAGGACCCACCCGTCAGTGACCCTCGCTGCCACCTCACTGTGCACCCACGCCACTGTGGCGCCACGCTAGCCCTGGCCCACTGTCAGCCAGCGTGGTTAGCCTGCCCCCTGTTTAAATTGCCTATTCTGTTTCTTTTAAATAATAATTTGAAACTAAAATTTGAACAATTAATAACTTCATCATTTTAACTCCAAATTGCACAAACAAAATATGTATCCCAATCAGAAAATTATGAACTTTTCAAATATGTATTTTGTTTGCTGTTTTGAACATTCCAAATATTTTCAAAACTTCAAATTCAAATAACCCTTATGAATTTGATTAAATCCATAACCAATTCAAATATATTTCAAATGGCCCATATAAAATATGTTTTTCAACCAAAATTTCATGCTCTTTCCAAATATAACATTTGTTTTCTGTTTTGAATAATTTAAATTGCTGAAAACAACTGTTTCTTATTTAATGCATTTAAAATTGTCAAATTAATAACTTGCTCATTTTAAATCCATTTTCAACAGATAAAATATGTTTTCCAATTAAAATTAAATGCTCTACCCAAATATAAAATTTGTTTACTGCTTTGACCAATTAAAATTGATGCAACATTTAATTCCTCATTTAATTCATTTAATATTGTTAAATTGGCAACTTGCTCAATTAAATTCCAAATTGGACAATTAAAATATGTTTTCCAATCAGATTCATGTCATTAACATGTTCATGCCATTCATATATCTGTTTGCATCTTATCTTGTGCATCTTAGATTTTGTTATGCATGTTCATCTATATGACAACATATGGAATGTGTGGGCTAAATAATTCCAACTGTTGCCCCATTCCATTTAAATTGCCTAACTCATCTACCTTATTGTTTGCCATGCTAAACAACATTTAACTTGATGGTTAGATAAACAACTTGAACCAATTCCTATTTCTCCGGACTTCGGTTCCGATTAAATTGCTTAAGTTGTTTCCCCTGTTGCATCTTGCCATGCCATGCATATAAAATAGGATCATGCTGGATCTTTTGCCGTAGTAGTAATTGTTGCATCCGGTGTTTGTTCGAGGTTCGTTGCTTCTTCCCGGATAGGACGTTGAGATGATGAGAGCAACGACAAGTTCTGTGGATGTACCTCTACTTGCTGGATTCCAGGCAAGTATACTCACTTGCTGCCAAATGGATGCCTTTCATCACTTGTTACCGATTCTTTCCGTTGTTCTTATTCTAGCCTTATGATTCGATGCTTGTGTCTCGATCCTATCATATTATTACCTTGCAGCCATGATATAGCCATTCCTTCCACTTCCTATTAACTGTTGTTTGTTTACCTTGTTGGCCCTCGTGTCGTAGTTGCATGCTTAGTGTTGTTTGCGCTCAAGTCTTGTTGTCCATCTTATCACCTATTTAGTTTGATAGTTGGGTTTCAATTCAATCAACAACATGTTAATGTTTTGGGTAATAATAATTTGATGATAAGGCACCGGAAGGAGGCCCGGCGTGGTTTTGAAGCCTGCTAGTGTCGACCCTAATTAGGAAAAGGGTCTTGTCTACTGATCCATGATGAGCGCACTAACCGCATGTGGGAAGCGAGTATGGGCGCCCCCCTCAATTTGATTCGATTCGCATCTCGTCCAAATCGCCTCATTTAGTTCGGGTTTTCCATTTGCCGCATGCATGATCTTGCGAACCCAGGCCAGGGTGGAACTTTTGTAGTCGGCATTTAGGGAGACACGTTCTTAGAGTGCTATGAGGGTCCCCTTTTCTTCGTGGGGCTTGATTAGCCGTGCGCTCAACTGCACGGGGTTCTTTGGGCTTGATGCGAAGAAGAGTTGGGTTGTGTTGAGTACCTCGCTTGGTGGGTTGATCCCCCGTCTGGCGGGTTATTCTTACGTGTACGGCCAAATTGGTGCACCCCTGCAGGGTTAAATCTTCTCGAGAAGCCGTGTTTTCCGTGGTTATGGTTGACTTGGTGAAAGTACTGGCTAACAAGTACTCAGAACAACTTACACCTAACTAATGCTAATTTTGACTAGTAATAGTCTTATTGACACAATGAGTTGAACATCATTAATCCAACCGTGTGAGTTATCCTTGGGTTGCTTCCTTAGTAGGGGGTAACATTGGATGGGTTTGCTTGGTGGTTAGTAATAGTTGGTTACGATACGCTATCTTATCCCCCCTCTTTTAGCCGGATGTTGTAGTGAGTCTCTGTAGTTGGTTAGTGCAGCCCGCTGCCGCTTATTTGCAATAATCCCTTCCTTTCTGTTGAACCGAAAGTATTTGTATCTTGTGATGACTGGCTACGCCGGTACCTTGTGAGTATGGTTTATCCACTTGCCAGTACTTAACCGTACCGACCCACGAATCTCTTTCGTGGCTGCATATTCAACATTGCAGTCAACAGGTTTGAAGTCTGACGACGTTAGCTTGGGAATCCCCCCGGCTTGGCCTGGGCAGGGATTGGACGCCATCGGTTATCTTCAGGATTCTTAGTCCAATTTGTATCTTGTCCGTAGCCGGACGCTATGTTGTTTCTTCCGCTGTTATTTGGATCTTTGTATTGTATCAGTTGTATCCTTGGCTCGTTTGAGTCTTCTTGTATATTTCTTTTCTGTTGTTGTTGCGGAATATTCGTGAACTGTTGTAATGTTATCACAAGTGGCAACCTGGAATCGGTTATTATGTGGATTTTGGCGGGAATGCTGAAATCTGCATAGTGCCCGATCTCGGGGCGTCACAAAATGGTATCAGAGCCTTGGTTCCGATTCCCGATATTGTTTCGATACGAATGGTTATCGGAGCAACGGGTCCGCAAAGCCTGTAGGATAACCTAGCTAACGGTCGTTGTTTCTAGAATGTCAAAAACTATTTCTGCTAAACTATTTTGGAAAACATCTCAATAGGATTCTTGTTTTCTCCTTATCGCTATTCTATTTCCCCTCCCATCTTATTTTTTTTGGAGTCTTCCCCTCTTTTCAATCTTTCAAAGTGTTAGGATCCTACGTGGGTGGACGTTTTCTGAGCCGTTAACCTAATAGGTTCGATCATCGGAAGATTCCTGGTGGAAGAACATCGTCGTCACTCCGAGCAATAATCTCTTGTTAGTGGTGTCGAGGAGATCAACTGGAAGCATGAAGAATCGATAGTCGAACTTCTTTCCCCTCCCCGGGTTGGCAGGTGGATTGCGAGGGCGCAATCCCTTGTTAGTGGTGTCGTCTGTAACACCTGGGGTGTTCCCCCTTAGTAGAAATTGGTTGCTTTCCTTTTTCTTTTTGCATCACCTGCATCATATGCATTGCACCCTGTTTTCCAAACAACTCAAAAATTCAAACCAAATTAAACTTTCAAACATTGTCCACAGTTTCCAAATTGAAAATTGCAAACTAAACAAATCCAATTGTTTTCAATAGTTTGAAGTTGTTTTGCTTGTTAATAAAATTCCTTTTCTAATAACACCCAAATGGTAATTTCAAATTCAAAGCAAATCCATTCATATTTGACATGATCCAATTGTGGTTTAAAAATTAACAACTTGCAAACTTTTTAGCTCACTAAGTTTTCTTAGTGTTTGGGTTTATTAAATAAAATTTGTCAATTTTAAAAATCAACTGAAAACCTATATGAATTTCAAATAGCAAATTTCAAACAAATTGTCATTTTCCAAACTGTTGAAAATAAGTTAAACTACCTTGATGTTGTTGTTTTGTAAATCAAATAAAAATAGTTATAAAATAAAACCCCCAACCCCTATTTCTATCTCTCTCTCTCTTTATCTTTACAAAAAAAAGAGGAAAAGGAAAAATCAAAAGAAAAGGAGACAGGCCATCCCACCTCCCCAGCCCACCTAATCCCCCACTCAAGCCCACCACTTAAGCCCGGTACCCCTTCAGTCGCTTTCTTCCTCCTCAGCTGTCGTCATCTTCCTGTACGATCACCTCCACCACCGTGAGATCTTCCCCCCCCTCCGATGTTGCGCCGTACAAACTCGACTCCCCATAAAACCTAGCCTACCCCTCTGCTCACCCTAGACCCCTCTCTCCCATCTCCCTCCGCCGCCATTTTCCCTCTCTCTCCCTCCCACCTCTCTCTTCTGTCCTCTGTGACCAACCAGTGCACCACCCCCACTGCCTCCTCATCGCGGTGACGCCGCGGCCACCTCGAGGTTCCTCTGTTTAGGGGAATGGAACCACCACTACGTCCTCGCCAAGTTTGCCGAAGGGATCATCGCCAGGTACCGCCCGATTTCGCCGCCCTTTTCCTCTGTCCTCGCCGTGGTTTCCGTTCAGGTTGTGCAGTTCTTCAGAAGCACCCGCACCACACCGACTCCTGCACTCTACCTTGCACGCTGCACACACGTCCACGCACCACCGCCTCCACACTGCAAGCACACGCACCAGGCGCGAATCGAGCAGCAGCATCGCTGGATCGCCTCCTCTGTTTCCCGTCCGTGGTCAAGTTCTGAACTTCAGCCGTAAGGTTCAGTTAAACACACAGCAGCAACTACAACCAGGCTCGCAGCCCCTACCTGTCACGAAACGATTCCTAGCGCAGCGGTGCTGCTCCTTGCACGCACTGCGGGAGGTCACGGGTTCGATTCCCCCCCCGGTGGGAATTAATCCCAACCTTTTTTCCCTTGCCACGCCAGCGCCCAGGACCCACCCGTCAGTGACCCTCGCTGCCACCTCACTGTGCACCCACGCCACTGTGGCGCCACGCTGGCCCTGGCCCACTGTCAGCCAGCGTGGTTAGCCTGCCCCCCTGTTTAAATTGCCTATTCTGTTTCTTTTAAATAATAATTTGAAACTAAAATTTGAACAATTAATAACTTCATCATTTTAACTCCAGATTGCACAAACAAAATATGTATCCCAATCAGAAAATTATGAACTTTTCAAATATGTATTTTGTTTGCTGTTTTGAACATTCCAAATATTTTCAAAACTTCAAATTCAAATAACCCTTATGAATTTGATTAAATCCATAACCAATTCAAATATATTTCAAATGGCCCATATAAAATATGTTTTTCAACCAAAATTTCATGCTCTTTCCAAATATAACATTTGTTTTCTGTTTTGAATAATTTAAATTGCTGAAAACAACTGTTTCTTATTTAATGCATTTAAAATTGTCAAATTAATAACTTGCTCATTTTAAATCCATTTTCAACAGATAAAATATGTTTTCCAATTAAAATTAAATGCTCTACCCAAATATAAAATTTGTTTACTGCTTTGACCAATTAAAATTGATGCAACATTTAATTCCTCATTTAATTCATTTAATATTGTTAAATTGGCAACTTGCTCAATTAAATTCCAAATTGGACAATTAAAATATGTTTTCCAATCAGATTCATGTCATTAACATGTTCATGCCATTCATATCTCTGTTTGCATCTTATCTTGTGCATCTTAGATTTTGTTATGCATGTTCATCTATATGACAACATATGGAATGTGTGGGCTAAATAATTCCAACTGTTGCCCCATTCCATTTAAATTGCCTAACTCATCTACCTTATTGTTTTCCATGCTAAACAACATTTAACTTGATGGTTAGATAAACAACTTGAACCAATTCCTATTTCTCCGGACTCCGGTTCCGATTAAATTGCTTAAGTTGTTTCCCCTGTTGCATCTTGCCATGCCATGCATATAAAATAGGATCATGCTGGATCTTTTGCCGTAGTAGTAATTGTTGCATCCGGTGTTTGTTCGAGGTTCGTTGCTTCTTCCCGGATAGGACGTTGAGATGATGAGAGCAACGACAAGTTCTGTGGATGTACCTCTACTTGCTGGATTCCAGGCAAGTATACTCACTTGCTGCCAAATGGCTGCCTTTCATCACTTGTTACCGATTCTTTCAGTTGTTCTTATTCTAGCCTTATGATTCGATGCTTGTGTCTCGATCCTATCATATTATTACCTTGCAGCCATGATATAGTCATTCCTTCCACTTCCTATTAACTGTTGTTTGTTTACCTTGTTGGCCCTCGTGTCGTAGTTGCATGCTTAGTGTTGTTTGCGCTCAAGTCTTGTTGTCCGTCTTATCACCTGTTTAGTTTGATAGTTGGGTTTCAATTCAATCAACAACATGTTAATGTTTTGGGTAATAATAATTTGATGATAAGGCACCGGCAGGAGGCCCGGCGTGGTTTTGAAGCCTGCTAGTGTCGACCCTAATTAGGAAAAGGGTCTTGTCTACTGATCCATGATGAGCGCACTAACCGCATGTGGGAAGCGAGTATGGGCGCCCCCCTCAATTTGATTCGATTCGCATCTCGTCCAAATCGCCTCATTTAGTTCGGGTTTTCCATTTGCCGCATGCATGATCTTGCGAACCCAGGCCAGGGTGGAACTTTTGTAGTCGGCATTTAGGGAGACACGTTCTTAGAGTGCTATGAGGGTCCCCTTTTCTTCATGGGGCTTGATTAGCCGTGCGCTCAACTGCACGGGGTTCTTTAGGCTTGATGCGAAGAAGAGTTGGGTTGTGTTGAGTACCTCGCTTGGTGGGTTGATCCCCCGTCTGGCGGGTTATTCTTACGTGTACGGCCAAATTGGTGCACCCCTGCAGGGTTAAATCTTCTCGAGAAGCCGTGTTTTCCGTGGTTATGGTTGACTTGGTGAAAGTACTGGCTAACAAGTACTCAGAACAACTTACACCTAACTAATGCTAATTTTGACTAGTAATAGTCTTATTGACACAATGAGTTGAACATCATTAATCCAACCGTGTGAGTTATCCTTGGGTTGCTTCCTTAGTAGGGGGTAACATTGGATGGGTTTGCTTGGTGGTTAGTAATAGTTGGTTACGATACGCTATCTTATCCCCCCTCTTTTAGCCGGATGTTGTAGTGAGTCTCTGTAGTTGGTTAGTGCAGCCCGCTGCCGCTTATTTGCAATAATCCCTTCCTTTCCGTTGAACCCAAAGTATTTGTATCTTGTGATGACTGGCTACGCCGGTACCTTGTGAGTATGGTTTATCCACTTGCCAGTACTTAACCGTACTGACCCACGAATCTCTTTCGTGGCTGCATATTCAACATTGCAGTCAACAGGTTTGAAGTCTGACGACGTTAGCTTGGGAATCCCCCCGGCTTGGCCTGGGCAGGGATTGGACGCCATCGGTTATCTTCAGGACTCTTAGTCCAATTTGTATCTTGTCCGTAGCCGGACGCTATGTTGTTTCTTCCGCTGTTATTTGGATCTTTGTATTGTATCAGTTGTATCCTTGGCTCGTTTGAGTCTTCTTGTATATTTCTTTTCTGTTGTTGTTGCGGAATATTCGTGAACTGTTGTAATGTTATCACAAGTGGCAACCTGGAATCGGTTATTATGTGGATTTTGGCAGGAATGCTGAAATCTGCATAGTGCCCGATCTCGGGGCGTCACACTCACCGTACCTCTCGTCGTACTACTCACCGCCGTCCTGCGTGATGAGCATGGGAGTACCGATGTATCCATTCTTAGGTATGTTTAGTTATCCTTTGGCATTTGGACCATTTATGGTGTGTTGGATATTCTGATGTATTTGAACATGTGATTATGTACCTGTTGGTTATCTATTCATGCATCGGAATAATCTCTCTTTCGGTTACCAAGTCTATCCTTTTTTTCTGTTGTTGTGCTAAAATGCATTTCAATTCAGGATGCCGCCAACAAGGAACAACCCGCCTGAGCCACCGCCAATCACGGAGCTATTGACTCAGATGACTCAGGTCGTGACGCAGATGGCCCAGTTCCAGGCTAATCAGCACAACAACCAGAACGCTCCACGAGTCACTATCAAGGAGTTTCTGAGTCTGGGCCCGAGAGCTTTTGTGGCAACACGCGAGCCTCTGGATGCTGATGACTGGATCCGTGAGATGGCCAAGGCTCTGGACATTGCTCACGTTGCTGAGGAAGACAAGGTCAAGTATGCGTCCTATCTGCTGAAGGGTCAGGCAGCTACTTGGTGGGAGAACTACTAGACCATGAGAGCTGGCTACCCAATCACCTGGGCTTGTTTCAAGGAAGCTTTCCTGAAGCATCACATTCCAGATGGTCTCATGGAAAGGATGCGTGAAGAGTTTTCCTCTCTCAAGCAGGGCAAGCTGGACGTCATTGGCTATCAGAGTGAGTTCAATCGCCTCGCTCGTTACGCTGGTGATGAGGTATCCACTGAGGCTAAGAAGATGGCAAGGTTCCGCCGAGGTTTTAACCCGGAACTCAAGTACGCCCTCACCAACATCAAGGCCAAAGACTTCGAGGAGCTCGTGAACACCGCGCTCAATGAGGAAAATGGGCGCAAGGCGTTCGAGGAGTCTCGGAAGCACTCGCGTGAGGGTGGTTCCTCCTCCAACATGACGACCCCTCCGCAGAAGCGCCGAATCTGGGTGCCAAATGCTGCTGTCACTAGGGCTCCATATGCCCAAGCTTCTCCAGGCTTCGCTCCCCGCCCACCCAACCCAGCTCACATGCAAGGTCAGAGGTTTTCGATGGGGCAGCCAAGGCCAGATACTCCTCGTGTCGTCACTTGCTACAAGTGCAAGCAGACGGGGCACTACGCTGACAAGTGCACTCAGAGGCAGCTACCTCCACCACCACCTCGTCCCAACACAAACCAGGCAATGGTGCGTGCTCCCCCGGCTAAAGCCTTCAACTCCAACAACAGGCCTGTCGGGAGGAACGCAAGGGTGAATCATGTCAAGGTCGACAAAGCTGAGGAAGCTGCTGACGTCGTTCTCGGTACATTCCCCGTAAACTCTTTTCCAGCTAAAGTGTTGTTTGATACCGGAGCATCGCATTCTTTCGTGTCAAAGATCTTTGCAACAGCAGTTAAACTACCTTTTGTTGGTTTGGGTTCCCCGCTAGTAGTAAACTCCCCTGGAGCAACTATGCAAACTTCCAAGATCAGTCACGAGAATCAGATCCTAATTGGAGGTCACATATTTCTTGCTTCTCTCATACTGCTTGGCAATTCTGACATTGATGTCATTCTTGGCATGGATTGGTTGAAGGCCAATAAAGCTACGATTGATTGTGCTCAGAAGTCAATAACTCTGTTCCACCCTTCTGGCCAGATAGTCTATTCTCCAAATGAATCAAGTTATGTTCAGCTTTACACCCTCGATGCTAAACCTCT